>JALIZH010018424.1:0-56119 GCA_030522465.1 Rhipicephalus appendiculatus | reverse complement strand
AGGCCACCACTTTCGACGACGAGAGATGGCGCTACGTGCAAATGTCCCCAAATCCTGGTCATGCAGAGCATCAACTTAGTGCACATAATGCCTTACAGATGTTTAACGGGTACCTCGCCCCTCCGCATTATGATGAATAATCGCATAGTGGGTACTTCCCTACATCGCAAAATTATGATTTATGGAGTGGTAGGCACCTTGGTACTGTACTTGCAGTAGTCGCTCCAAGATAACTTACAATCACCGGCCGCGGCGGCGGACAACATCGCCACCAAAATTGGCTGCTGTTGTGATCTCATAACAGATCTCGCTGTAAATGAAGCTTTGTTAATAGCTGCAATGAACTGGTCGCGATGAAAAGCAAATAGAAAATATGAAACTTGTTGAAAACCTTTTTTTTTTTACATATGCTTATGTTAGGGCGTGGTGGTGGAGGTTGGTGGTGTTGCTTGGGAACACAGACTCTGCAGGGAACGTCCACAAAGGCCATGGCGGGTAGTAGCCACTTCGTTTAGGCCATTCCAAAGCTAAATATCTAACGGTAATCGCATACAAATGAGAGCGACTTCTCGTTCAGAGCCTCGGGAGGAGCCCGCGCCTGCGGAGTAATTACCCAGCCTGAGTCGCTGCATAAGCAAGGCTTCAGAGACCAAAACGCGGCGTGTAAGGGACTCGGCCTCAATGGTAACCTACTTGGTTGAAGCCGCCTGAGGAACTCCAACCGCCGAGCGAGGACGTTTTCTGTGTATGGCCTCCAAGCGCTCGAACTGGTAACATCAACGGTTAATGAGAGGGGATGCGGCTTGCTATGAGTCGACCGTTCATTTTATTAAGCAGGGACATAGGATTGCTCCCCAATGTGCATCTGTCATGTACCGAAGCGCGTTGACTTATTGCACTGACACAGCCACAACAGCTTCAGCCTGTGCGTGTCCTTAGTATCTTTGCACCTTCAGTCGTGTGTTGCCTTAGTAGCTTCCTGTTGGTGGTGACGCCCAGGCATCGAACCCTAGTCGCCCGACGAATTCGAAGGCCTCTAATAGTCAGCGAAACGCGTGTTGAGTTCTGCCTCACTCCAGGGAAAATCGTGAAGGCCTATTTCTTCCGCTGTTAGGTCTAGCATCGATAAAGAGCGATCGATGGAGATTGCGACCAGGGCTATCCCGGCGGAAAGCTCGTGTTGTTACCCTGAGATCCTAACACAGGTACATGTCATCATTGTAGATGTATAACGTCGGAAATATAGGATTTTGTTAGCCAGTGTTGATGTAACTGCAGAGCAGCATATGCGGTTTTTACGCCGAGTTATTTTAAGTGTATTTGTCTCTGACAGATATATTTCTCTCTCAAGGAAAATGGACACATTGTTCCGAATACCCGATAACTATATCTTGAAGTTTCAGTTAAGTTATTTTCTTTTGATAGGTGTTATGCATTCCAAACATTCAGAAGAACAAAGGAATTGGCTTGCTGCTTTAACGTGCTGAATAAAGCTGTCGTGCAGGCCAGTTGCTAAAGGTAACGTCCTGAGCGATAAACAAGTAACCGGGTGGGGCAAACTCTTACTGCAGCTTTATAGTCCGTTTTCTGAATTTTGCGGCAGCGACAAATGCGGTACCTCGTAGTTTACGCAAGTGAAGGCAAGGATAAGGAATTTGGTTATCTGGTGACGTCAAAAGAAAGCGTCATGCCTTGAGAAAGGGAGAGAGAGATTCTCGAAAAACTCTAAACGAGAATCGCAGAAAAAGCATAAATGCCCAGACACGCTTATAGAATGCCAAAATGCGATGAGATTTAGTCAGCGTTATAAGTGTTCATACGTTATTTTCGTACGCCTGCAATAAATATTCCTGACGTTCGGAGTTCTGTGTACACCATGATTGTAAACTAGTCTGGCTCGGGATAACCCGTTACGCAGCGGGAAGGCGTCCAAAATCGTGACCCCGAACGCTGGGCAACCAGTTGGCTGTGTACACAGGCATTGTCCGTCGTAGCTCCGGCGCACTGTTGCCGCGCGTACAGTAATCTGGTAAGCTCGTTTCGTGACGTCAGAAACGCCGCCATGATATACCTCTCGGCCGGTACCGCGCACGCGACGGCGGTGGTGTATCGAAGGGCGCCGACGCGTCAACGTAGCAGCCGAGCCACCTTGACGTTGAAGAAGAAAGAAACAAACAAAGAAAGAGTAAACAGGTGAAAGTCGGTGCGTGGCCGTGGCACAGAAAGAAATGAGTAGTCTTGGCGAGGTAGGAAAGAAAAAAAAGACAAAGAAACGCCGAAGGCCCGCCCCCGGTGGCATCGTCAGGCGGGCTGCGTTACGCCATGGGAAAAGCGAGCGCGTGTTTTGCGAGTTAATCTGCCACCTCGCGAAGCCGCCGGGGCTTTTTCGCTCTTTCTTTTCCGGCTGAGGAGGAGTAGCGACTTCGCAGAAGCTGGCCCCTTGACGACGACGACGTCGACGCGAAATCGCTAGACAACATTTCGCAACTCCCGCCTGGGGGAAACCGCCGGTCGCTAGCGGTGTACGCGCGATTTTTTAACGCTCCGTGCCAGAGGGCGCACATACGCGCGCGTTAAGAGTCTCGAAGCCGAGCTCGGCCAACTGTACCGACGCGCGGCGTCACACACCTTCGTTGATGAACAAAGTGTAGAGAAGAGCAGTGCATCTGCAGGATTAACTTTCCCTACAAGAGGTGAGTGACAGCCTGTACACACCGTGCGACCCTAGTGACATTGAAAAGCGACCGCTTTTTAACTTCCTCCTCAATGTCTGGAAGATAGGCCGGCACCCTGATCACCCGCAAAGTTCTTCTCTATGAGCTTTACTTTTTATTTCATCAAGGGATTCATACCTGTCAGGATTTTCGCGTATCAAGTGTTAATCAGTTGTGTACGAAAAAGTGCGTTCCGACTTATTCGCATAGCACTTCGCCGGCAGTTTCTGAGCATCTTCAGAGGTCACTGAGTGCCATCAGATGTGATCTTTTTCGCGTAGTTACGGCCCGTAGAAGACATCAGACAGAGCGATTGACGTGCAGGAGGATGGAGAACTTAAGTAATGAATAGTATCCGATCAACGGAAGCATCAGTCGTGAACCAAAACTTCAAACAGGACTACTGTCGAGACGTTACTCTTAAGAAGACGATTAGCCACCTTTTTTTCGGGAAACAATGATCACTCGCGGACACAATTTCTATCGATCACCCTTGATGATTCCGTCAGGTAGGACTATCATGTAGTAGGTCCCTGTTTTATAAAAGTGGGGCTAACGTCAAACGGTTTGGAAGGTGCCAAGTTTGCCATGAGTACAGGTAGGACAATCAATGGAGTATCTGTAGCGTGAGATTAGTGCCGGGTTTTACGAGGAAGCTGCTGCAGAGTGCCTTTTCACAATACACCCGAAGGAAAACGTGAACGTACAAGCCTCCCGGCGTTTCGCTGGAACACGCCTCCTGCTAGTTTCCGTCTCTTGGAACATGTGGAAGCAGTTAGATGTCGAAGGATAGACTATCCTGTACACGTGCACTGCGAGCTTTGTTTCACAGAAAAAAGAGCAGACAATCGATCATCAGAACTCACGTACGCCGGCACGTTTGGCACGTGCTGCGAAAAAGTTTCAGGATGCACTTGATGTGAGTAAACTTGCAATACTGTGATGGAAGTGATCTTCGGGTGATGTTTCGAGCAATGCTACCCAACATAATTCTCTGGTCGCTAGGAGGTACGCCATTATGTAGAACGTTTTATTTAAATAGTAAATATGTCAGTTGATATTCGTGAAAAAAAATCACGCCATATCCACGAAGTGAATGACGATGAGTGGGCGAAGCTCGATCGTTTTCATCCATGGCAGAAAGAGAATGTGTGGTCTGGAACGCGCTTATACTTCATGGTCATCAGCGTCATCGTCATCGTTATCACGTGTAGTGGGTACAATCCACTATACTGGAACGCGCTTATACTTCATCGTTATCCCGTGTAGTGGGTACATTCCACTATACTGCGTCATCGTCATCTTTATCACGTGGAGTGGGTACATTCCACTATACGTGGCTATCTACCTACTACTACTACTACTACTACTACTACTACTACAGAGGAGGGACAGACCCACACCCTAAGGAGCTTCGCCCCTAAAATGTTGGAAATTGTACCCACTTCATGGTCATCAGCGTCATCGTCATCGTTATCACGTGTAGTGGGTACATTCCACTATACTGGAACGCGCTTATACTTCATCGTTATCGCGTGTAGTGGGTACATTCCACTATACTGCGTCATTGTCATCTTTATCACGTGGAGTGGGTACATTCCACTATACGTGGCTACCTACCTACTACAACTACTACTACTACTACTGCTACTACTACTACAGAGGAGGGACAGACCCACACCCTAAGGAGCTTCGCCCCTAAAAGAAGGCAGAAATGAGAACTTATGTTATCAACCCTCAGAAATAAAAGTACACCTTCTAACAATAATATTATCTGAAATTTTACGTGCCAAATAAGCGGCACGCTGTAGTGGGGGGCTGCGGAAATTTCATCCATTTGGCGTTCTTCAACGTGTACTGACATCTCACAGTACACGGGCCTCTAGCATTTCGCCTCCATCAAAATACGACATCCGCGGTCATGATGGAAGCAGTTACTTTCGGATCACCAGCCGAGCACCGAAACCACTGTGCCACCCAAACGGACAAGTATATCTGCCTGCCATCTCGCACGAGTTTTGTTCTATCACTTGAAGCCTTGCTGTCAGTGATCTCGATGTCATTCTTGATTTATATACTGCGTTCGGTTCTCAACTATTACCGAATACCTCGTGAGGCTCGAAATAAGCGCAGTGTCCTGACAAATTACCTGCAAATGACGGACTTCATATATACCGATAAACGTTGTTCAGTTCCGTCATCTTTCACGTCACTGTTTTGCACAGTCACCCTTATGACGTTCGAAAATTACGAACTTTAGCATGTAACGCTTGGGATCGGGGTGTTCTAGTCGTCGGAATACATTTATACGACTGTTCTATACTGTAACTCCGGTTTAAAGTTCATTCTTGCCTGTGAGCTCCCTTAAGTGCGATTCACACATTCTCACATCGTTTTCTTGTTTAGTTGAGAAGAAAGTTGCCGAAGACTGAAATTGTTTTCGGCGAGCGCTTAAGTAGAGAATTATGCGCTAGAAATTCAAAGAACGGATAAGTACGGCTTGCACAGGAATTCCAATAGCGTCAGCGGTCTTCGTGTTAACCAGGTTTATTTACAAGGACATGTACTTAGGAGCGTGACCGAGTTTAATAAGCAGCTCTGAATGTCTTTAACCTATGGTCGCACTTAGTTTTCCTTACAATGAATACATCGATGGGTAGACTTTCTCTTAAGTTATCCGCAGATGTAGCGAATAAGGCTATAGCTTGAGGCATTGTATACAGATGAATGAGCCATAAATATTCAAGCTTCTCTGAAACTGTTCAAGGAAAGTCAAGGATAGCGCCTTCTTTTACAGCTGCATTGCCGGCCCGCATTGCAAGATAACTGACTTTATAAACTTGGAAATGCCATTGCGGAGTAAAGGTGTAATTTGAACAGACACAGATTATATTATATTATAATACACGATGACCTTGTAACGGATGATTCACACATAAAATATGTTCGCATTTCTTAAACGTGGTTTGGAAATGATTCCGTTAGATCCTGACTTCACTTCTCAAAAGCACTATTCACGATGTCTGTCGCTTGCTTGAATCAAAAGGGTAGAGAGTAATAGGCAAATCTTCACATTTCGATGGTTAAGGCATCGACTTTGGGAGTCGAAAAAGTTCCAAGAAATACACATGTCAGTGTTTGAAGAGATGAAACATCCTTGAACAGGAGGGGCAGCTGGAGCTAGCGTTTGGCCAAGTAGACTTTCTTTGTCAAGGTAAGAACTCGCATAGTTTACTTGCAGCGTTGGCAGTTTCTGATTCCATGTTATTTTCAACACACCACGTGAAACTAAACGCTAATAAGCACAATGAAAGATAAGTACGTGAACTGCTATCGATGCACTGAATAGAAAGTCGAGAGAGTTTTAAAGCGTTAAGTATTGCGGTAGTCAGTTGGTCATGCCTTAGTGATTTTCCCGACCTTGAATGGACATGTGACCGCGAATTCTCTTGCGTTCACATTTGACGCGTTTCGGCAGAGTTGTGGCTAAGGGATTCAACGATATACTTTGCGCTGTCACTTAAGAATAGCCGACAGCACAAAGCATGCCAGTGAATGTACAACACTCACAAGCAAATCCCGCTGCAGGATGCGATTCTCCAGGAGTGAGTACCACACGAGTCATCAGGAGGCGAAGTACTGAGCCTGCAGACTCTTTTGTTGAGCAATCTTTGATTTTTGTCTTATATTTTGAAGCGATTATACTAATTCACAGTTACGTGCCATTAATATACTGTCCTGCTTCTTTTCAAGATATTTTCTCCATCTTGTTAAGTACTTCCTTTACAATCATTGGTGTATCTCGATTCTAGTAGATATCGTACTTAGTAGACATTCTAGTAGGCCTTAAGTTGAAGCGCTCATTGTACTCTTGCGCCTTAGAACAGCGTGTTGGACTAGTTGATACACCAGTCAAAGGATCATTGTCAAGCATGCTTGAATCAATGTAGTTCCAAGCAGTTTGAAACGCAACTTTCAAGCAATCCTGAAGTTTTTTTTCTGCTTGGTGTTCCCGCATGTACTTTTCGCCTTGATTGACTTCTCGAAAATTTGTTTGCGTATCGACATCAACAGGAAGAAAGCCTACTGGATGGTTTGGTTGTAGGTTTTTGTTTCTTAACTTTTCCTTCCATGTAATGAGCGTTCGTGAACTCTGGCTTCCGCTACAGATGTATTGGATCACAGATATGCCTTTCCTTGCGTTCCCACCCGGCATCCTAAAGAATAAGATATGGGGCCGGCGTCTTGTGCCATGTTTTATGATTAAACTACGACGTAAAATGTTTCCCATAGTACCTTTTATCCAGCTGGCTCACCTTACCTAATTTGCAACTAGACCCTAACAATCAGGATCACATAGAGTCCACCTGTTTTCATTAATAAAGTCCGTTCATTTTTTGAACTGTTCTTCCTAAAGGACTTTTAACTAGCGGTGGCAGCCTCTGAGAAATGACTCTCGAAGCATGTATGGCATTTTTGAGTCCCGCCAGGTCTGTTTTAATTTACCTTTTACGTGACCTAACGTGATTGAACCAAGAAATTTGAGCTGAACTTGGTAAGTGGAATGAAAACAAATGTTACCATCATGACGACTGCGCCTAACGCCGAGTGAATGGGGCTGGTAGTGCCGCCAAGATTTCTCTTGCCTGAACTACCACTTCGCATTCCCAGAACATTTGTTCTGTAAACATTGCATCCTTTCTTCGCCTCTTGCAATGTAGCCATTTGCTTGTTTCAGGAATTCTAGCGTATTAACGTACAGTCAAGGAGTAAGGAGAAGGGGAAGCAATACATAGAGAAAGGCAGGGATGCTATGGTCAGTGCAGCGAACGGGTGGCTACCCTACGCGTGGAAAAAGGAAGTGAAAGAAATTATGGAAGGAGACACCAAAAAGAAAAAAAAAAGAAACACGAGAAAAACTGTGTCATGCATAAACGTGTCATGCTAGACACACCTTAAAGCTTATCTTGAAGTCCACTTGTGTGCAAGATGTGCCAGAAAGCACTCAATGCCATCTGTGCTCAAGCCAGAAAGGCTTGAGCTAGTCTTCAAAAGGTTTCGTCGTAGCGCACATAGACGACAGGACAAAAGGAAGACACATATAGATACATATAGACACACTGAGCCAGTGTCCGGGTATTTTTTCTCTCAACAGCGAGCCAACTGTCAAGATTATCTAAAGTGGCTGAAATTTTTGTAGTGGGCCTATAGATGAAGAGCATTCACATATCTGCCATCTCAAGCACGCATCGCCGCTTCTCCTTTTTCACCTTTGTCGTCCTCTTTTTGTTAAAAAAATAATACCCGTGGACTATTGGCACGAAAACGTAACGTTGGCTAGATTGGCGAAAGTGCGTACCGGCTGGCGTCCGCCAAACCCACTTGCGGAAAGCACGTGACCCCTCTCACCGGAACTGACGCACCAACAGTTGCAGCAACCACTTGCAGCAGCGAAGTAGGAGAGGGATAATCTCCGACGCAGAAGAGAAGTCCGGAATCGAAAGGAGCACGTCCTTGTCCGCCGTATCAATTTGGCGCTCAAGTTCTGAGGAGACAGCGTCGCAGCAGCATGCATGACGATTTTGCAAGAACCAGCTGTAGTGAGTTCGGTGGGGACATTGCGGTGCATACTTTCTGGACTACAAAAAGGACGTCTAAAGCCTTGCTGGCACTACTTCAATTAAACCAAATCCAGTAAACGAGCACAATTCGGCATATCGCATTGCCTCTGTCTTTATAACGCAACTAGGCAGCACGAATTCGCAACACCACTTTGAACAAGACCGCTTTATCTCCGAAACAAAAACCTAGCCATAAAAAAAACGCTTTCGTAATCTCATATCATAAGAATATGCTTAAGGAACCTCTGTAACAGTTTTAACACAGCCTTTTTATTATCACCTGGACTTGCTTAATTTGTTATTCGCTTGACTGATCTACCCAAATAATCATTCATATGGATGATCTCTAAGCGACAGATTCCATTAGGTGATACCCGTTTCTGTGAGTAAGACGCTAAGTGCGCAAGAATAACAGTGTCGGGAGAGACAGCATTCCTCGTTGTGGAGGTGCACGCGACCTCCACACTTGAATGACTTAAGGATAGGATCCTAAAAGTGACAATAGATTCCTGTGATTCATACGAATCTTCCAGCACCCTTAACGGTCTTATGTTACTTTTTATGACCCCCCACCATAACGAATGTCTTTTAACGAATGTCCTTTAACGGCCGTAAAAGCGTGCTGCCTGTAAACATTACACTGTTGTGTGCAAGCGAGGCTGCCACTTCGCTTATACGTTAAACAAAGCCGTAACAATCGAAGAACACACGCGGCAGCACGAGTACGGTCCTTGAGAGAGCGTTGATTGTTATCCTGTGCCGTGACGCCTTAGTGGCCGTAGGCCAAGGAGAAGCTGAGAATAACACATAGGATTTCACCTTGAAAACCAGCTCTCGACTATGTTCTTTTTTTACTCGGCACCATGGCAGAAGCTAGTTGCAGCGTCGCGCGTGGTCTTTTACTTAGTAGGAGGGAAAATGGTCCCAAGAAAACAAAAAGACAGCAAACAATGCAGAACGAGAGGGCGCTTCTGAACAAAGAGAAAAATGTAGGATAGAAGCGAGCAATTTTACCGTCGGAGGCGTCTGATTGGCTACCGCAGGTTTGGACGAAGAAGCACTGCACTAGAAATAGTGAGTGAGTGAGTGAGTGAGTGAGTGAGTGAGTGAGTGAGTGAGTGAGTGAGTGAGTGAGTGAGTGAGTGAGTGAGTGAGTGAGTGAGTGAGTGAGTGAGTGAGTGAGTGAGTGAGCGAGCGAGCGAGTGAGTGAGTGAGTGAGTGAGTGAGTGAGTGAGTGAGTGAGTGAGTGAGTGAGTTGTAAAAGAATCACGGTGAAGAGATACAAAGATACAATTCCACGTATCTCTGGATCTTTAGAAACCAAAGCGTCAGAGCTTTTGCCATGGTTAAAGGACCCCTGACAGCAAAAGTTTTGTTTGCGACTTTTGTACAATAATTTGTAGCTTTGCGGCTGGTAATGCCGAAATTGAATCGTAAATGCTCTAACGCATCGTATAATTAATGCTAGCATTGTTAATTCAGAACGATTTTGCTGCAGTTCGAAACGCCCGCCTAAATACTATAAGAAACTAGCGCCCCACAGCGGGGCAGCACCTGAGACTACATGCTCAAGCTTCGGCGACGCTGAACGCGCACGTTTTCACCCGCGGGGGGTGAAGAATGAAACGATGTGGGTGCTTTGAGCGTGTCCCCCCTCAGGAAAAAGAAAAGCATTCCTGGCGTAAGCAGCCAAAACCACCTTGAGAGCAGCCGGATAACAAAGCGAGAGGGATGACGAACAATAGTCCTCGCCGGGTGCCAGTCGGGGTATTGTGCGCGCCCCAAAAGTGTTCTCTGACATCGACAATACTTGCTTGACCTCCGCAACGTCACGAGGGGAGCCTCTGTCTACGTCAAACCACAGAAAATGTCGATTGCAGCTGAATACTCGAACGAGCACTGACCTTTACTTCAAAACCAAATTAAAATATCTTACAGGCAACCCTCGTCCCTAATAATCGGTCAGAAGTGCCCCCGCATGCAGGAGTCTCAAACAACACAAGCATCTCGAGTTTCTAAATTTGGTGTCAGGGGTCCTTTAAGGATAGCTCGTTCACGCTTTATATGGGCGTAGCTTGCAGGACGAGAACGAACTTTCTCACTAGAAACGTAGGATACAACGACCACTCTATGCCCCATAACGCTTCCCAATTCCAATGCAAGTGATGATTCCCAAGTCCAAGCACCACAAGCAATAAATCATCGCAGACACACTGTGAAGTGTTCAACTGTGTTGTGGGACTATCATGCACAAAGTGCGGACACTGTGGAATGTGGGCAGCAATAGACGGAAAGACACATACATTTCGCATATATAAACACTGGTGACAAGATGTAGTTGCAAAGGTAAGCGAAAGAATAAATAACCGGAGTAGTGCACGTAAGTTTTCCTCGAAGCGTGTCAGCAGCACAATGTCATTGGGCGCACATGTTAATAATCTTTGTTCAACGCTGTATAGAATCATAGGAATCACTTCGTGTGACAGATATATTTTTCCCACCGAAACTAGGCTTACTTTGCATTATGCGTTTTTTGTATTCCCACATCAGCTATCGTTGTCGAACATACTAGAACTACAAACTCTTCAAAAGAAAATGCGCCGGCCAATTGTTAATGAGTCCTATGACCCACCCACTGATCATATCTTCTTACAATATAATATTGTACCTGTAAACAAATTATTCGACTACAAATTTGCACGCTTTTATACAACAATGACAATTAAAAACGATTTATTTATTTCTAAAATGGTTCCATTTAAATTTTCGCCCCTCATCATATCGTACCAGAGCACAAATTAGTTTCGTATTACCAAAGTGTAGAACTAACTATGGTTATTCTATGTTAAGTTATATTGTGCCAAAGTTCTTAAATTACTCATTTTATGACCGCCTAAATACTGTGTCGCTTTCTGCGATCCGCAAGAACATTATTCAACAATTTCTGTGTTACCGTAATATCAAGTGTTTTCATGTATTCATACATTGTATCAGTCTGTGTTATTGTTTTACACTCACTTAGAGTACTGCTGCCATTTACGATAAATATGTCTATTTGTCAGTCTTATCTCTTTGCAAACGCCTAGTGACTTGTACGAACTTTCGGTACAGTGCTTATTTTCTGCTTTGTGCCTACTGCTGACATGTAAGGATGGTGAGGCCCGTCAAGCGGCGTAAAATTCGCCGCTTCTCGCCATCCCCAGTTTGTGTGTACAAACCGAAATAAAGACTTGATTGATTGCAGCGTGTTGCCTACCTCGCAAACTTATATCACTTCGTCCGGGGAAGGTAATGTGTCTCATTTCCTTACACGTTCACTATTCACAATGTGCAGGTACCAGAACAACGAGCATGCGCACCGGGCTACTGGGCGCACTGGTAGTGATCTCCCTTGCGAGCACAGCTACTGTCACTGGAGACAACTCGACCATTCTCGTGCGATCCAAGAGGCAAGGTAAGTGTGGAGGACCTACGCAGACGTGTAAACGATGCAGTCGACTACTTATGATGGATGCTCGAATAAATCGATGTTACGTTTACTGAAACTTCGCCTTACCGCGCAGACCAGCCGCACTCGTTTTATACTGTTGTACCTTGCACAAGGAAGACAACTGCGGCTCAGCATAGCCTGCTAACAAGAATATGCATGTATTCCTGACAAACGCTATACTTTCACGATTTCAGTCAGTACCTTTAGGAAGCACAGACGATCCTGTTGTGTTCTGCTTGTTGAAAATAGTCGATATTTCAATTCGCTTATAAAAATGTTTACCAGAAGAGACAAACTGACATTCACTTTTGTTAACGTATTATTTTGAGATTTATACACAAGTATTTTTTTTCTTGGAGAAATACTTCGTATGAGAAAAAATACGGGATAAATGTAAACATTGTCGTCTGTCGAGTAGTGACGCAAAACTATCGGCAAATCGACTATCGATAGCATCGATAGTTTTGTTAAATATCGAGAGTGTAAAGAAACTATCGATAGCACTGCTGTCGATAAACTGTCGATAGTATTATCGATAGCATAATCGACAGTACCGTCGCTAGTGTCCCTACTGACATTACTATCAACAGTGCTGTGAATAATTATGCTGTTGCTGGCCGTCGATATTCCAAAAATACTCAGTTCACCTAATTTATTACGAATGTTTTCGGCGAAAGAAATATGATTTCAGCAGTGAAAATTGCAGGAATGTGTTCATCAATTCATATTCAAAAGTAACCACTTACACCTTACCTGGTTCTTGATATTTTTATTTTGAAATCATAAAGTTCAATATATATTTCAAGGCATCACAGTACCGTCCAAAGTAATGATCTCGTTTCCTGTGCACTTGAATAATTCAATTTGATTGTCATGTGTCAGTCGAGAATTCTGGGGAAGGAGCGCAAACATTTCAGCTTTCGTATCTTTCAGCCCGCTCCTTCTGCTACGACCCACCTGGGGAACAAAGTTTGTGCTGCAATGAGCTCGCGCGGCTGATTTTGTACTATGAATAGTACTGTCAAACTTATTATCGTTGGCGCTACCTACATTTTTTTTTACCCTCGACAGTTCAATAGTGATTGAACTATCGATAGTATCGATAGTACCATCGGCAGTCCTGAATCGTTACTGTCGAGGCTTAGGAAGACAAGCAATAATGCAGCAAGTGAAGTCTGCTCAATAATGTTAGTTACAAAAATTCCATGCTGCAGAGCGCAACACTGAAATTAGAAGCTCGCCGTGTAGGGAAAGCCGTCAACAACGTAGGTTATTTTTAGAACACGAGAACCCCGCTGTATCGATGCCATTTACATGAACTTTTGCTCTTCTTCCGTCATTGTGTGTATCGTACTATATGCCGATTCTTTGGCTGCATAAAATAACCTGGTAATCTCCTCGATGCGTGTCACAACTCGTCTTTTATTGTACAACATTTAATTCGATCTCCAGATAACTCATTTTATGCACCTCTGGTTACGGTGTTCGGTTGCTCACCCGATGGTCGTGGGTTCGTTCCCGGCTGCGGCGGTCGCATTTCGATTGAGGCGAAATGCTAGGGGCCCGTGTACTGTGCGATGCCAGTTTACGTTAAAGAACACCCGATGATCGAAATTTCCGGAGCTCTCCACTCCGGCGAGTCTCATAATGAGATTTTGGTTTTGACACGTAAAGCCTCCAATATGATTAACATATGTGCTGACCTGACGTCACCCACGTGCATTAAGGAATGCGTGTGACGTCTAACCAGAAACTGGACAATCCACCCATACGGTGACCTTCGTGCTAGCGAAAGAAATTTACTTGCACTTCAAAAGCCAACCTACTTTGACACAAACCCTCAGTTGGAAGGTGTAAGAACCGAAAGAAACCTTCGGTTCAATCGCAAGAATAACACCATCCACATTGTCACATTGTGTGTGCGGGAACGTTAATATAAAAGAAAGTGGTGGACATAAGAGCCGTGCTTTTACAGCCGAACGGTCAGCTGAACCTCTCAGCGGCTGACACCGGCCAAGAAAAACATAGTGAAAAACCTTAACTTTGCTTCACTCAGGCACGAAAGGCTGCTTCTGCAGGCGCAGATCTCAGGGCAGGCCCGGGCGGCGCCTATTGGGCGGTGTCTGCCGACTTTTGCGATGTAGACGGCGAGTGCAGCGGACCTCACAAGTTATATAAAAAAAGGGAAGACCGTATGCAGTTCTCGCACTGCCCTGCTCATCGCATGCAGCCACTTCCTTCGTCACTCGCTGCTATTCCGCAAATCTCTTGTTACATTTTGCTATATCCGCAAAGCTCCAAATTCGGTAGCAAGCAGTGTAGGTATTTGTTTGTGCATAACCCCCATTAGATTACACTACATTAGCGAATATTAAGCCAACGTTAAATAGCATTAGCCATATCATTCAGCCAAGACTGGTCGTCATCTCGCCATCAATAGCAGTACCAGGCGGCAGTTGCCACTAATTGCGCAACACTAGCTGACATTGGCCACGATTCAGTCACCACTAACATATATTGGGCACGATTAGCCAACACAAAGCAGAGTAATTTGTTTCTTATAACACAGTGTAGTATGGGATAGTATAGGATAGTATAGTGTGGTCTAGTATCCTGTTCTTTTTTCCAACTGTATGATGCAGTTAGTGTGGCAGCTGTACTGTCCCTAAGTAAAATCCTTCGTGGCACATCTGTTGACATTTCGTTGCCATTAAAGTATTGCATTATCTTCAAGACCGGGTCTACTTGCTATAAAGTTACGGACGGAGGGAGCAGGCATGAATTTCCACGAGAAGTACGCTTTGTAAAGCTTACACATAAAAAAAAACCACAGACACATTCAAGCTTGTTGCCGGGCTGCTTCTCCACCAAAGCTGCTTCTCCCTTCTTCTAGGCGCTAGGTCGATGGAAAACATCGGCAACGCACGCCGTGATTCACTGGAAGCCTGCATGCTCGTGTTTTCAATGTGGCCTTCGTGGCAGGGAAAAACCTGGCTCCTAGAACACGCGCGCGTATAGGCGGGTAGGCGACCTCACGTATACAAGCGCTCCACATGCGCGCTAGAGATGCATTAAGAATTCGTTCACGGCAAAAGGACCTCCGCAGGTTGTCACATCTGTGTGGCTTGCATGCGACACGTCGCTGCTAAGCTAGTGCGTTGTCACGTTCAGCGCAAAAGCAAATCGCACGGACTGCATGTCGCAGTATACGATATTTATTCGGTACATGTATTTTGAATGGCGCGACAATTCAGACGAAAAGACTAACGAACACACGAACATGTTCGCGTGTTCATTAGTCTTTTCCCGTTCAAAATCCATGCATCCGTACCAACTCGCCCAGTTGTCAATGATATTTATTCTGTACTCGTGACGCTTCATAGTACCAAGCTTTTCTCCTCAACGAAGCGTAGTGCCACCCGAATAGCCTTAACCCCCCTTGGCCCATGACACTTCTATGAATGAACAATTCAAAAACAGAGCTACAAGGCATTGCTGAAAACACAGTAAAATAAATCAGATGAACAATACAGATAAAGAAGCTTCTTTAGAATATTGGTCGGAAGTTGCAGTTTTACGTAACATTAATGACGTTAGAATCCCAACGTTTTCACATGTCATCATATCGTCATGTTGGAACTCTCTTGCATGAACCGTTTCTTCGATATACCTATCCAACTATTTCCACTGTACTTATGAAAGTAATTTCACTCTTTCTCGCTTTCTACATCAGGGCTTTTGGGATCGCTGTTCAAGCCTGTTCTCGATGCTGGGAGGCCAAAGCGGCAGGAGCAGCCACCTCAGGGTGCCGATCATCCGCACGGAGCGCCCATACAAGACAAAAATGTCGTGAACAAGTTCCTAGAGAATCTTCAGCGGTCGCAGCACAACTTCAACGTCCCGAGAAGGCGCTCCTCCTTCTTCGGACCGGCCATCAACGCTCTCAGGCAGTTTCAAATATGCACCACGCCACTCACAACACCCGGGAAGTGCAGATACGTCAGGGAGTGTGTGCTTCCCGCGTTTCCTGGAAAACTTTGACCTGTTCCTCAGTTACTCGTGCGTGATCGGCAATCGTCACCTCGGCGTGTGCTGTCCCGATGAGTTCTTCGGCAATATCCTGAGTCCGCGCAAACCTTTGTTTCCCATCCTGAGCGGTATTCTCAACATCGGCAAGAAACCGTCCAGCCCACCACCCGTGCAGAATCCTGACTACGAGGATAGCCCCGGCGGGCCCCACTTTCCTAACGTCGATCAGCCGCTAACGCCCGACGAACCAGTGGACGGCCATGGAGGTTTACCACCCCACAATCAACCCGTGCAGCCCCAGCCTCCAGTTCAGCCTCAGCCACCAGTGCAACCTCAGCCACAGCCACAGCCTAGTCCAGTGACAAGACCTCCTCCAGTACAACCCCCCACCAGTGCAACCTCCACCAGTGCAACCTCCACCGGCACAACCCACACCACCGCGGCCGCCCGTCGTGCAGCCTCCGAAACCTCCACCGAGCAACTCGCCAACAGCCAATGCACCCATCCAGTTTCCGGATGATGATGAAGAAGAGGCGGAAGCGCATGATGCGTCCGCGCATCCACCGAAGCCTCCGTCCCTGCCACAGCCTAGCGGTGGGCAGACCAGTGAACGGCAGAAGCCGCTGCCTCCGATGCCTCCTGGACTGGCCCAATTGGCGACATGTGAGTGATTGTTCCTGGCTATAGAAGGCGCGCATTGATGGCCGACCATTACGCGAGAGTGGGCATGTACCGTTAGGCTTTCTTATCGATCATCTTTTTAAGATATACGTGAAAATGCGTCACAGTTGGGCGTTTTTATTTAATTCCTTTCATTTCCATATGGTCAGGACCAAAAAATTAAAGAGAGGAGTGCGATTTCAAATATTGCGCTTTCGCGCAATGTATCACTTTTACATAATACGTACTGCAGGGACTTATATAAGCACGCATATTTGTTTGCGGAAGGCACTACAGATAAAAAATGAACAGAAGCAGCAAATAATCATTGCAATTGCCACTAACTTTTCAGGGTTGCCAAGTCGAAAAAATAGCCCTATAATTGGGGAAAGGAGCCAAAAAGTAGCCAAAGTGAGCCAATTAAGGGCACTAGAAATAGGCAAAAGTGTGTGTGAAAATAACTACGACGTTTTTTTTTATTTATTTAAATGACTAAATACGAGAAAATTTTGGTAAAAATGCAGATCAATAAAGCACGAAATCGTTAAGATCAGAATTGCTGAGCTTCAAACATAGATTCTACTTTAACAATCATTTCGTGCACGATGACTGTGTTTCTTTGCTATTGCAAATATTACACTCTTTTCGCGCGTCTTTCGTGACTTTCTATTTACAAAAAAAGACTAAGTACGAGCCTTGTTGCGACAATAAAAAGAAGTTCCATAATGCAATATGTTGGGCCAGTTGGTTTCTACCTTCCATATTTACAGCACGAGACGACACCACATAAGGGAAGATACACAAGACACACGGGGCGCTGACTGAGAATTGATATTTAAATGAAACCAGCGAGTCTTTTTACACCCCTGGCGGCCAGAAGAAACGTGCAAGAAGCATGCGCGGGTGGAACATTAGTGCCGGCAGAAAACAGACATGCGCGAAATTTCAAAGTCAAGGTATTTGATTTGTTTATGGCACAAGCTACTGAGGGTGCGCTTAAACACATATCCTGCAACGTTGCTATCACATGTGCATCCTGCATTTGTATTGTTAGAGCATCACGATGTTTGCCTATCACATTGGAATCTTTGTACATTGGTTCACCAGGTTCACTGTCAGTCTCATCAGATCGAATATCTCTGCTGTGTTTGGCCTCCTGTCCACAAGTGGATACGCGTGCCACACTGTCATGGCGCTCTTTTAGTCTTTAAATTAAACATTAGTTGTCTGTCAGCGCTCTGTGTGCCTTATGTACCTTGTGTAAGGAAACATGAAAGTAACCAAAAAGAAGCCAAGTAGCCAAGACATTTCTGCCGCTACCGGCCTGAAAAGAAAAGTCCAAATTGGCACAAAGTAGCCAAACCTGGCAACTCTGGCCAGGCTGTCGCTTCGTTCCCTGATATTGACGCCGTCGTAATGTTCAAGCATACTTGCCAACGAATGGCAAAGAGTGTTTTCGAAGAATGCGCAGTGTTCAAGAACCGAATTGCAGTCGAAAAAACTAAACAGTTACACTTTAGTGTTCCGCCTGATCTTTTTCGTGTCACCCACATGTTTTGTTTTTGCACGCTGTGGTAACCTTGCTCCTGAAATGCTTATAGCTTGCGGCCTAAACTTCAAGACAAGGATCGTGGGTGGTACTATCGCCAAGCCGGATGACTGGACATGGATGGTAAGATGTTCCCATATTTTTGTATTCTGCTTCATATAGACCTTTATTTTAAAAATGAGAAAAAGTTGTTGACGATATGTAGCGCCGAGCCGCTGGCGGTTTCTGGTGAAACCATGAAACCATGGTGGGGGTTTCTGGTGACACATGACCACCAGTGAAACCTATTTCGAACCGATTTCTCACAGCTTCACGTTTCTGTAGGCGTTTCTTTGTGGCTTTCAGAACACCATCTAACAATTGTGTACATGGGGGGACTCGTTTTGTCTTAACTTCCACTTGGCTAACCTTAATTCGCGCTCCATCCAACTGCTAGCAAACATTACATAGACAAAACACGAAAGCTTTAGTTTTATATTATTATTGCTGCAAAATAACATTCAGTATTTGTAAGATGAAAAATTCTTGAAGAAGGTGTCGCTGGCGCCGACTTTTCGACCAAGGGTCCTGACTTCCTCAAGGCTGCAAATGTTGCAGCATCGTTGCTGTTGCAGCCTTCAAGAAGACAAGACCGCTTGTCGAACCGTCGGCTCCAGCGACACCCCATCTTCAAGAATTTTTCATCTCTTCAAGCTTCTATTTTCTCATGAACTTCTGCTTTAATTGGATTCAAAATTAACGTTTTTTATTGTTGTATCAGGCGTCACTGCTTACCATAGGTCGGCGAACTCACTCATGAGTCGACTCACTCGGACTCACAGAGACCCAGATCGAGCCGTGAGTCTGAGTTTGAGTGAGTCCGGGTGAGTAATATTTTGATGAGTTTGAGTCCGAGTGAGTTCGGTGGAAGAAATCTTTTGTGAGTGCGAGTCCGAGTGAGTTCGGCTAAGCAAAATTTTGGTGAGTCTGAGTTCCGAGTGAGTCCAAAGCGCAAGATATATTTCTGGAGTGAGTATGAGTGAGTTCCACTTTTTTTGCCGACCTACGGTCCTATCTACTTATCTTCAGCATTACTATCAGCCTTAAATGGATTCCCGTTTACACTCACGTCTACTCACACGTATTCCAAGCAGTATTGTTCATACACCATTTCAATATTTAATGATCAGAGGCGCGAATTACGTAGGGGGGGTGCGTTGACCTCCCCCCGCCAACTCTTTCAGGGAAGTTCTTGATAAATGCATCTTATGTTGTCACGTCTTTCAAGAAAAATGACCTTACTGGTTTGCGAGCACTCATAACTCGTATTGGAGGGTACTATATCAAAAGGCGCCAAGAAGAGCACCGATTGCGTGAGATATTGGCGTTAAAGAGCATTGACAATATCGTTGAAAAAGTTATTCTAGGCTAACAGACTCGGTGAGTCGACTCACTCGGACTCACCCAGACTCAGATCGAGCCGTGAGTCTGGGTCAGAGTGAGTCCGGGTGAGTAATGTTTTGATGAGTTTGAGTCCGAGTGAGTCCGGTTGAAGAAAATTTTCGTGAGTGTGAATCCGAGTGAGTGCGGCTCAGGAAAATTTTGGTGAGTCTGAATCCGAGTGAGCCCTAAGCGCAAAATATATTTCATGAGTGAGTCTGAGTGAGCTCCACAAATTTTGCCGACCTATGCTGCTGACTACTGAGCCATTACATGGTGCGTGTTCGGCGGCTGCTCCACCGAGGAAAAGAAAGGTTGAATAAACAAACGGTTAGGAACTGACGAGTCTCTATTAATGTTGTCTTAACTGACATGTACAATTTAAATTGTCGCGATGAGGATTTACCACTTACGACAGACATTTTTGTTCGTTTGGCAGTCCAAGAGATTTATCAACACTCCACGTTAACGCATTGTTGTGGAAGCTCATAAAGCGCCAACGTCATTCGCACTCCCCTTTTTCATATTCATCATCACCATAGCTGTCGTCGACATTCGGCGATGGTTCTGTCTTTTATTTTGCCCTTTTCTCCGCTGGACGCCAAAAGCGCCACTGTCACCAGATTTGATTTTATTGGCACTTTTGATACACGTGTCTGAGCTGACATAAAAACAAAAACGCGTATCTATGTTGAACTGTTTTTAAGAAAGGTTACCTACCAGCTGAAGATAAACTAAAACTTGTTTCGACGTGTCCTCCATTAATAGCTCCATGTTAACAAATGTCTAAAGATCGGCAGGTACAATTATATACGCCAAGAATTCTCGCTACATTTATAATTCTATATCAGATACACGTCACCTTACTAATAACACGATGTTGAAAAATATTGCACTTGTGACTAACAAAAGCTATAATAACCAGGCATTGATTTTTCATTCTTGTAATTCGTCCTGTCAACTATATCCGAACTAGCCAGGTCTGCTAGGCTAACTCAGCCTGTATGGCTTCATCACCATCATCGTCACCACAGCCACCATGTCAGGAAGTGCTCATGTTAAACGTATCGCTTGTGTAGCAGATCGCATACATAACTATTCTAAATGAAGCCGCAATGACAAGCTCTCCTATTTGCTAGTGGCCCTAAGCTTAACTCCGCCTAATAGAGTGGCTGGCTTATTGTTTCTTGCGAAAATGTTTCCAAAAGCCGGGTGCGTTCATAGTTCTAAATGATTTACTCCGACTTAACTCAACAAAATATAACAAAGCTTATATAGACGTTTCGCCACCTATGCGGGTGGCATCCTCAGTACACACTGACACGAAATGAGGGGAGGTCGCCCGGTCTACTGTTAGTCACGTATGTCCTTGTAAATTTCCGGTAGGGGCTGTGGTTGTTATTGCACGCCGATTCGTCGCTACGGATGAACCATGACTCGAGGAGCTTTCTTTCATAGGCACAAGCATTCATATGCATTTGCATTTCATAGGCATATTTGCATTTGAATTTTATAGGCATATGCATTTCATAGGCATAGGCATTCGCCCACTCAAAGTGGGGGAAAACAAAGCTCCTCGAGTCGTGGTTCATCCGTCGCGACAAATCACCGCGGCCTCCTACCGGAAACTTACAAGGACATACGTGACTAATAGTAGACTGGGTGACCTCCCCTCATTTAGTGTCAGTGTGTACTGAGGATGACACCCGCATAGGTGGCGAAACGTCTACATAAGTTTCTTATATTTTGTTGAGTTAGGTCGGAGTAAATCTTTTAGAACTATTTTTTTCGGAAGCACGTTTGGTGCTTTTTGCAAACAGGTCCTTCTGACCACGTCACTTTGTTGTAACACCAGTTGTAAGTGGCACCTTGTCCCGTTTGCTCGTCTTCCTTCTGTGTTATTTCGCATTATACCCTGGCATGGAGGACCAACTTGCCACACCTTAGTAAACATCTTGGTTTTGATCCCACATTATTTATGAGTGAGTTCGTTTCCACGAGTGTTGTGTAGGAAGCCTATAGGCAACGAATTTCTGTGGACGGCGCCAAGAAACAATTTGTTTTCAGCCTCAGCTGGATTCACATGACTTATTGAAAGCTTGTTCAGACACTTCTAGCTCATGCTCTTTTTGGATCAATGCATTCATGTTTTCAAACAAGTGCTTTATGATTCCCTTTCATTTCACAGGCTGCTCTTTTGCGGAAGGCGGATGATGACCAATTCTGTGGTGGTGCTTTGATCAGCGATCGATATGTCATTACTGCGGCCCATTGCACTCAGGGGTAAGACTTGATAGTTATTTGAAAATTAAGAGCTTTTTATTTTTTATTTGCGTGTTGTGTGCTCGTATTTCTATGTCTATGAAACAGCTGGCGGATTGTTTGGCAAATGTGAACTCCACAGCTTTTCTCCAAATATATTTCCTGCAACAGCGTCCGGCGCAACAAACTATCCAACTTGTTTTATTTGCTTGTTTTAGCTTTGTACACATTTCTATAATTCAGGTCAGCGTAGTAGCGAAAATCACGGGGCTTAGCTTTCATTCCCTGAACTCAACACTCTTGTTAATTCATTATTTTGTACTAGTTAAGATCGCATGTTGTTCAAGAATGTAAAATTGAACTACAATGATGAATGAAATGCTTACCACCCAAACCTCGCAGTTTAGACAAAGATGCCTTCATTTTAACTCGTTTGTTTTGTACAGTACAACGTGGTCGCAAGAACAACGACACTATGGATGATTATACACGTTTCTTATTTGTCTTTTCGTCAAGCCAAAGGCACTGTAGTGAAATCCCAAAGCTCTGCAGCACTGGCTTTTACTAGGTCAAATATTCAGCAACCGTTACCGCATGCTGTTCATAAACTTTTAATAAACTGACCCTCATTGATAATATCTCATATAATCCTTATTCCCAGGAGGTTGAACTTCGAGTTGACAGTTTCCCCACAAAGTTATGATAGAATTATGCTGTGGGTTTCGAGTACCGTACGCAGTACTGCTTCTCCCTTCTGTGCAACACAACCCATTGTGGCGAACTGAGCTTGAGCATTGTGTCCAGAGTAGTCAGTTCATTACGAGCAATCCCCACAGACATTACGCAAAACCTCAAAGAAAGATGGAGATGCGGTCGCATCGTTGTCTTCCTCTTACGCGAACGATAAGTTTAGAGGAACCAGATGTCTGTAATATAATAATTAAAGATAATGAAATACGAGAGGCATGAGAACGTGAACGTGGCATTTGCCACGCAATGTAATCTTAGTACCTCAGTGAAGCATACACAAACGCGAGCTTTTTGTCATTATAGAGTTTTAGAATTGCGTACGTAGGGCTTGCGTTGCTTGGGTATGCAATGCTTTTTTTTTAATTATAACGCGCGTACCCAAGAGGTTAGCGTATGACGCATGCGCTTTGGCAACAAACACAAACGCAAAGCTTTCGGTATCTCATTTTAGAAGTCTTTATGACTGTTTTACGACACCGTGTTTAAGCGATTTTTTTTCCACGCATGCCATCACATAGCCTTCGTCAATTTGGGAGTCGCTCACTAAAGCGATTGGAAGCATAATTAATATGATACGCCAAGAGTAATGAAATGTCTCACCTACGTATTTGTGTGTGCATACCTCTCTGGTATTTCAATCTTAAACTTGCAGTGTATATGGGCAGAAAGCGTAGAAAGCACAAACGGAGCGTAGAAAGAGCAGTGCTCATTGCCACTGCTATTATTTCATTGTGTTTTTGTTTGTGTGCTTCGTTGCAGGCTTCGGCCGCAGAACATCACGGTGCGTCTCGGAGAGTACGACTTCAAGACGAACACGACTAGCCGGCTGCCTCGAGACTTCAACGTGTCCCGAATCCGGCAGCACCCAGAGTTCCGCAAGGACACGTACCAGAACGACATCTCTCTGCTGCGCATGAGTCGCCGTGTGCGCTTCACCGAGAACATCAGGCCCATCTGCCTGCCCAAGAGTCCCGACGAGTCCTTCATCGGCAAGCTGGCCACCGTTGTCGGCTGGGGGGACGCTGTCTTTCGGTGAGTATGCACGCTACAAGACAGGCTTTCAATCGGCAGCCGGACTGGGTTGCTATTCTTGCATGAAACAAGGAAACAAAAATTGGCCGCGTATCTGCGTGCTTCGCTGCAAATGTCGTCGAAAGACGATAGTCTTGTGCCGGCCGTACTACACTGTTTTGCCTTGCCTCAGACAGCGCTTTCTCTATGTTGAATCGGCCGCATCTGGCTGGCCTTGATAAAATAGAGGAGGCGCCGAGGCGCTGCGTGAGACGTGGACGCCATCTGGCAGTGCTGTCGAGAAACATCACCTTGTGCAGAACCCAGCAGCAACATATCGTCGGCCGAGGGCTTTTTCGTGCATAGCGTCGCTTTTTGAGCGCAGCCTAAGAAACGCTGGGGTCTTCATAATTACGTATCTATGTATTTTCTTATAAATAAACATACCAGAGACTACTTATGTATTGACGTTGCTCCTCAGACATGCGTATCAGACATGCGTAACATTTGCTTTTTGATCGACAATGTTCACAAGTATGAACAAAATCACTTGCGCAAGATGGCTGGGCGCTGAGAAAGTGGTTAAACTTTGGTCGGGTGGCTGAATCGTGTGACGTGCCGACAAACAGAGAAACAGACAGACAGACAGACAGACGGACAGACAGACAGACCAAAATTTCTGCGTTTAAGTATCCCAAGAAAGACTATCGTCTTTAAACCTAGGAGGAATGAATGAACCTTTATTTCGTAGAAGAGGACGGCTCTCGGCCGCAGTTTGGGAATAGGTGGGGAAGGGATTGTTTGGTGAACAGCGTAAGCATGTCAAACTGACATCAGTTCGTGTGAAGCCGTCTTCAGTGGGAGCGTCATGTCCTGGTCACTTCATTGGCAAATGCTACTACTTGGCGGCTCGCTTTCGCTACTTCTGCTGCTTGCGCTGCTGGGACCTAATACTGCCCAGGTGGCACTACGCGCACTCGGGAGGGTCGGTGTCGGAGGAGGTTGGCTTTCCAAGGCTAGAGGAATCACGGGATGCTCCCTCTAGTTTTTGCCTCCTCCGTGTAGTCTGGACCCTGTCAAAAGTCCTCCAGGTTGGCCAAAGTTTGTAATGGCGGCGTTTTAGGCCAATATCAGAGAGGCTGTAGTAGCACTCTGAGCCAATCAGAGTTGAGCTATGGCGAAACTCGACAACATGGCGGAATTTGAAAGTGTCCAAAATGCTACCCCCGCTTGCTCCGTTTGGACGTTTTCTAAAGGCGGTGCTGGTCTAGCAGTCTGCACTGGCAAATATTCTCGCTGTTCGTTTATATCAGCGTTCATGGGTAACTTTCGAAATTAGACAGAGGCATTCTACGCTTCACGTCCCAGATACTGTTCTCGGCCCGTCTCTGATTATATTGTAGAAAAATCATGGCCAAGTACTTGACCATCATATTTGTCCTCGTGACCAGTCCTTTAGAGGAATAATTATTTCTGCATTTTACTGAGACGCAGATATCGTGACGGTGCATGACCTAATCCTACATTGCGGAAAACATTTCAGGAATTCAATTATAGGCGGATCGTCTAAACAAACCCTTGGTTGCTAGAAAAAAAGAAACGCGCTTTCTCATTACATACCACCCAGACTCATTATATTGTCTCACGATGCGCCTTTTGGTCTAGTACTGAGCTCAATATAGGCCGCTTTTACTGCCTTTTACAAAATTTTGCAAGCTTTCAAATACAATACGGCCCCATTTTTGTCTGTATATTTGTCGAAAACTTTGGCAAATAGTTTTGAAGTCGATAAGCGAGTAGCTTCGGAGCAGTGAATGCATTCAGATTAAATATGTTCTAACATTCCTCATATCATGGTACTTAAAGCTTAGTGATATGTTTGAAATAAAAATAAATACTTGACTGCTGGGTTAACACTGACTGTTGCGTTAAGATGGCTTGAACAAATTCCTGAAATATAACGTAAAATGTCCTTTATAATGACCAAGGCGGGAGCAACTGGCACTGTTTTGTTGTGCATGAGATATCCTACAGCACACTTTTAACAAAACGGCTGGTATCCGTTAACGAATAAGGTTTGTTTTGAGCTTAAACGGCTAGTTCGTTGCTTTCGTAATACATCGAAAGAACAAAAAAAAATTTAAAAAGCCAAGAAAGCCACCTTGTTCTCAGTGTGCAAACACGACACGGTCATTTCCGTATTTCGTGCCAACTGAAATCCATCACTGCACGCATGGGTAGGTTGGGCAAGGTCGACACTGTTTGACTAGGACCGTGGAGCAAGGATACTGCTACTTGCTCTGTCGCAAAACAAACGCAGTGGTTCGGAGTAGAGCCTAAAGATTAAAAGAAGAAAAATGTCGACGTCTACCGGGACGTCTAGCAAAGAAGACGGCGACGTCTTTGTCCTGAGCCTCGAACGTTCGCTTCCCAGTAAATACGCTTCGTTTCAAAAGCAGGTGCCGTGCGTGCCGCACTTTCCGTGTGTTGACTCAAGCGAGTGGGTGGCTTATTTGTCTTGCCTAACGCTTTCCTCGCTCCCGGCACCGCAAAGAGGTTCTCGCCAACCAGGCACCGCATCCGTGCACGTCTTCAGTATCTGCACATATAACTGTGTGTGCAAACCAGCGAAGGAAACCGCATATATCGTTTCTGCACCAGCTGTAATACAGAGGTTTAGTATAGACTATGTGAGTCGGATACGGGGTGAACACTTTGCGTTTGCGTTAGCAGGACGTTAGTACGATTTGCGCCCATTTGAAAGTGCGACTACAGTCAATAAGGAAGCGAATTTTTATGGAAGAGATACGCCTCTTGGGTAACAAACATGGACTCTTACACGTTATCATGAAACAGACGCTTGTAACGTGTCTCGTTCACCTGATGCAAGGAATGTGCCCTTTTAGTGCTCACGTGTCAAAGCAAGTATGTGAGTGTTAGCATTGCAAATTTGTCATTACAAAATCACGCCAAATGCCCATTCGCCCCTGTCGACCTATTTTTAAGTAACAGGCCGCAAAATATCCCCAAGCAGCATAACAATAAGCCAAAATACTGCTAAAAAGGGCAAAATGGTGAGAAACATGCGGGACAGCTACGACGACTCAGAGAACACAAGTACAGTATGTTGTCTGTGTCTTAGCAGCCGTCTCTTATGTATCGCGCCATCTTTACCATTTAATATGCACCTGGCTCGGGCTAACACGCCGCAGATAATACCACCTTCTGTGATGTTTCGTAGGGCGTGCTGCAAAAACATCCGTTTATGCGCCCCGCTTCCTCACCTCCCCCCCCCCTAAAAAAAAAAAAAAAAAGCTGGCGTTTTCTCCTCAACCTCTCGATCAAAGAAGCGCGCGAAACGGGGCGATCCCCGTAGGCGTTAAAGGGGGAGGGGGGAGAACTTTGTTAGGGAAGTGGGAGTGAGTTTAACCGTGCCCCCCCCCCCCCCCCCCACACACACACACACCTTCGTTTTTCGATTCCGAAAAGAACAAGCCACGCTTTGGGTGCAAAAATGAAATTGAAGTGGCAGCGCGCTTCTCACAACGGCATGCCATCGGTCCCCGCTTTCCGGAGGTAAACGTGGGAAGTAAGCAGTTCTTTGACTGCAACAAAAGGGGTCCTCGGTCGCGGTTATTGTGAAAAAGCATGCTTTTGCCGTTACCCTGCCCATTAAAAATGGCGTGACGTGGAATTTCCGACTTGGTAAGTGTATGGGGCAGAATTGGCACCCCCCCTCACATGTATATAGTCGGATACAGTTTTAGAAGCCCGCGCCATTTCCCCCTCAAAGGAAGGCACATAATATCCGCATTAATGGGCGCGCACTCCAGAGCGACGTCATGAGCCGGACGGCTGGTGACCCTGCCTTCGAAGGACATCGCCGAGTGCGTGAGCGGGACTGTTTCTTTGGTCGCGGAGGCGATCGGCTGCCGCGCTTCGGTCATCAGGGTGGGGCCTCTCCGGAATTCTTATGTTGTATCCGCGTATAATTTCTGTGAAACCATTTCTTGTGTTAGATATAAGCTCTTTGATACTTGATGCTTTCTGAAGTTGGCAGGTATATATTGGATCCAATATTCAACGAGAAATACAGCGCAGTATCTGGTATTTCTTTCTCGCGATAAACCTAATGTTCGTAACTTTCCCGATAAACTTAAAGAAGAAAAATAACTCATCCAATAGCATTCTTTTCCAAGCGAACGCTGCATTTTTAAACCGGCTAAACTTTCCACAAGAACATGTAATAGTATGAAATCCTTTTCAGGAAACGTGTAGCATCTCGCATATAATCTCACCAACTTATCGTTTAAATGCCGGTACCGCTTACGCCTTGAAAAAGGTTTGAAAACACAAACAGAAACAACAAGTAGGGATGTGTTTGGCGATCCTTCCTTCACTTTGTTCTCATTGGCCACAGACCAATAGCGAAGTGCATTAATGACCGTAAAGCTTTGTGAATTCCGCTCCTGGTTTTAACAAGCGATCTTCAACAGTGCAATCCGCAACGTTTGTGGCGGGAGCCGCTACAAAGCCTTGTATCTACGCCGTGACACAGATGATGCCATTGGGATCGGGCCCACGAACAAACTATCACTTGCCTTTCCCTTCTAACTGTTCTTGTGCCCCCCACCGCAGGTGGTCCTTCGAGCTCCATTCTTCGACAAGTATCCCTACCGGTGTGGGACAATTCAGAGTGCAAGACCAAGTTCACGCAGCAAATCCCCAAAATCTTCCTGTGCGCCGGCACACGGGAAGGCGGTCAAGACGCTTGTCAGGTGAGGACCACGGCTTTGGTATTATATCCCAATACAGGGTGCGTCGTGATGGGGCAGCATTTAAAGTGCGAGGCTTTTATACTTTGTAGCTAGTATTTAAAATAGATGGGAACCATAAAGTAGTTTTCTTTTGCCACTGTTCATTCAACTAGCTTCGATTATTTTTGTTATATCCAAAACAAGATCTTGTCTGGTGCACACGGGTGAATCTTTTATTCAGTATAGGAGCGAAAAGCAAAAACTTTTTTTTTGTTGTTGTTGTTCTTGTTGTTCTTGTGGTTTATCACCATCACCTTCGGGTAAATTGGCGTGGTCTGACAGATTAGGCGAAATGTTTGTCTAGTATTGTGTGCGCGAAATAGTCATTTAACAACAGAATGCAAAATAATTCTACAGTTTGTCACATTTTGTAGATCAGTCGGCACGAGAAGTACGGGAGTACTTCTTGTGCCGACTGTAGTTTCGTACAGCCCGGCACGAGAAACTTGATACACGACGAAAGCGAAAGAAACACACACACACTAATCACACTTAAATAACCCGCAAGACAAAGATAGCCGGATAATAAGAAAATATGGGAAGTAACACAAATAACAAGAAATATTAGTAAGGTAGGCGTAATAGTAATTTGCCTTCTGCTGAAACTACCACGATACCATAAATCCGTTCTAACTTCGCCACTTTCCATTGTAACGTAATGCCTCGAGAACAAGATACCCGTGTTTGTCTCATACACATTCAACTTTACAGTCTCACGCCACATATTCGTGTAGTTTATTCCCGCTACGTTAATTATCCTAGGAAAGCGCGGCTATATCAGGCAGAACTCTATTAGGTGAATTTCTGCCGTGGTCTAATAGAGTGTGGACTTTTAGCCCCGATAGACATGATGCCGAAATGTTTAAAACTCCTGAGTTGCGCTCACGTCACAAAGTCGAAAGAAATGGCAAGGGCTAGTGCTATGACACGCAGTAAGATATTACTGTTTTTTTTTGGCGAAGCGGGATAAAATTCCGAGAGCACAGGTAAGTGAAGGCGAGGACACTCCTCAAAGTGAGGGGATCAAGAGCAAAATCAACCACTTCATACAGGCTAGCTTAGGCGTAGAATAATAACACATGGATTTACAATCGTCTCTTACAACAAATACGAGGCTTTAGAAAAAGAAACTAACTACATAGGGCGAATGGACGAAATTATAACTAGACTGATCTCTGAAGCAATGATTGAATTTGGAGGTAAAGCATCAAGGTAAGAAGCAAGCAAATTTTCCCAAACCATATTAAACCTAACAAATAAACAACACATCAAAGTGACAAACTCAAAATTTAGATTAGAACTCGCTGAGCTAACAATGCTGATCAGCAAGAAGTGGCTGTCGCATAAGGAGCAACTACGTAAAAGAGATGGACACAGCAGTGAAAAAAAAAAAAAAAGGCAGCAGCATTGAAACAGCTCAAAAGGCAGTGTTTATTAAGCACCAGAAGGCGTGCACTAAAAAGTGGGCAGGGCCATGTTATAAGAAATTTCAAAGAGAACATCAACGTCGCAAAAGCCTTCTACTCAGAACCGTACAGTTCGCGAATCAGTAATCCATCATCGAGAGAAATCACAGTCGAATAAGGCGTCCAAGTTTCATATGTAATTATTGATTATACTAGAAAAGTCATGCCAGACTTTCCCAGCAGAAAAGCGACAGCAGGAGACTGCACAACAGTCGTTTCGACCAAAGATGAGGCGTATTTTATACTTAAGAAACTTGCGGCACTTTACATTCACTGCTTCAAAACATCCCAAGTGCCAGTGAGCCGGGAAAATGCCAACATTATATTAACACAACATGGGAGACCTGAAACGGTTAAAGAATTATACACTCATCAGCTTACTTTAAGTATTCCACATAATATTTGCGAAGCTAATCTCAAAATGGTGAAGAGAAGCACATGACTTTGACAAGCATATAGAGGAAGCTGGCTTCAGGAAGGGATACTGTACACCAGATCATAGCCAAATAATCAATCAAGTGATTGAGCAATCTTCTTAGTAGAACAAACCATTTTGTATAGATTGCATAGGCTACAAAGGGACATTTGACTCAGTAGAAATATAGCAGTCCTGAAAGCATTACGCCGGCAAAGGAGGAGCTGAAACACCATACATACCTTAGCCAACAACTACAGATACACCAATGCTACACTGCTTCGGCACAAGAATATCAATCTCATTGTGGTGGAGATAGGCGTGAAAAAATTGCAGAGCGCGTGAGCTTCGCCTTCAAGGGTAGATCGCAATACCATAATCAGGCCTCGTGCGACTCAACTCCTGAACTGCTAGCCTGCTTCGGTTCTCGGTGCGTGCCTGAACCGTGCCGTAAGGAAACAAACGACTGTTCGCTAACACTGACCTGTTTCAAAGCATCATTGAATGCTTACTGCAAGCACAGTTGTTAAGTGCCAACTAGGCCGTAATTGTTTCTTTTGCGAACCAACGAAGGGCCCGCTACGCGTCCGTAGGGCAACACGCGATCCTACGCAGCTGTTCACTTTGTTGATGGTTCTGCTGCTGATGATGAATAAATATGTCTTAGCTCTTTGTAATGGGTCGGCCTTTAAGACACCCATTCGATGCTCAATTCACATGTTTTGACGCCTGCCGTGATTCTACGCTTCTGCCGCGCAATATATGATGTGTTAAGGGGACTCCTACCTACAACATGACATTCATAAAAATTTTAGTTTTTCCAAAGAAGATTCAACAAATCGCATGGCTCTGTAGTAGAACACCTGCTTGCCACGCAGACAGCCTGGGTTAGGTCCTCACGAGGACCCGAATTTTTTTATTATTTATTTTATTTGCACCTTTCTCGATTTTTCGGTCACGGACAAGATGATGATTTTGCGCTCACAACCAACGACGCCAACGCCGACCCCGACGCCGAAATGTATGCGAAACGAGCCCTTTAGCGCTATCGCGTCGTACCTCCTTTAACGCTATCGCGTTATAGTAGATACGACAATGTTGTCCACTGAATGTTCAGAAGTATTCAGACGACAGGATTGGGAACATATAGGAATAAGTTTAACTCAACATATCTCAGCCACCTACGATTCGCAATGTCATTGTGCGCTTAAAAAATTATAGCAACAGATTACAAAGATGATTGAACATCTAACCCGAGAAAGTATTCAACCAGGGCTAAATATGACTATGCTGAAGACAACGCTAATGCGCAACAGTCTGGCGAAAGGGAGAGTTCACGGTTGAGAACCAACATTTGGAGTAGGTGGAAGAGTACATGTACATAAGCCAATTACTAACACGAGGGCCTACTCATGAAAAGAAAAATTCAGCATTAAACAAAAACGGGCTGGACCGCATACGGCAGGAATCCCGTCAGGACAGGCAATCCACCAGGGTTTCTTAAGATAAAAATTGGCCGCGTATCTGCGTGCTTCGCTGCAAATGTCGTCGAAAGACGATAGTCTTGTGCCGGCCGTACTACTATGTTTTGCCTTGCCTCAGACAGAGCCTACTCTACGTTGAATTGGCCGCATCTGGCTAGCATTGATAAAATAGAGGAGGCGCTGCTCGAGATATGGACGCCATCGAAAAACATGAGCTTGTGCTGAACCAAGGGCCACTGCCAGTGGCAGCACTTTATCGTCGGCACAGGGCTTTTTCGTGCAAAGCATCGCAGTTCGTGCACAGCGTCGCATTTTCAGCATAGCCTAAAAACACTAGGGTCTTTAGAATTACGTATCTGTGTATTTTCTAATAAAAGAGCACACGACCTGATACTTACATATTAATGTTGCGGCTCAGGTATGCGTAGTATTTGCTTTTTTGATCGAATATGTTCACAAGTATGAATGCAAACACCAGTTCAAGATGGCTGGGCGTTCAGAAATAGGTTAAACTTTGGTCGAGTAGCTAGCTGAATCGGGTGACAGACAGACAGACAGACAGACAGACAGACAGACAGACCAAAATTTTTGCGTTGAAGTATCCCAAGAAAGACTATCGTCTTTAAAAGTGTACCATTACCGCAAACTACGCAACGTGCAGTGGAATGAAAATTTATTGGCGCAGCAGAAAAGGTCGGCGAACAAATGGGGGAGCCGATATTCTAGTTGATATTAAGCGAAAGCAACGGATCGGGGACGGCACCATAATGCGTTGGGACCGGTGGACAGCTAAAGCAACCCAATGGATAATGGATGGAGGACAGTAGGTGACGGCAGTGAGTTAATAATAATAATATCTGGGGTTTAACGTCCCAAAACCACGATATGATTATGAGAGACGCCGTAGTGGAGGGCTCCGGAAATTTCGACCACCTGGGATTCTTTAACGCGCACCTAAATCTAAGTACACGGGCCTCAGACATCTTCGCCTCCATCGAAAATGCAGCCGCCGCGGCCGGGATTCGATCCCGCGACCTTCGGGTCAGCAGTCGAGCGCCATAACCACTAGACCACCGTGGCGGGGCGACGGCAGTGAGTTAGATGTAGTCACAAAAGTAAGAATTTGGCAGGCATAAAATGGAATCAGCCCACACAAAACAGGGTTAATTGGAGATCACAGGGAGATACCTTCACCCTGCTTTGGGCATCAAACAGGCCGACAATGATGGTGATGATGATAATTTTTGACGCTGGTGTTGTTTTTATGGCACCATGACACAGGGTCTTATCGCTAGAACATACAAGAACATCGGAATGATTAAATGTAACAAACGAATTTGTGTTTATGTTTAACATATGTAAGTTACCTCCCTAGATGCACTGTTAGTTGACTAGGTTGCCAGAATGACTGCGCAGTATAAGAGCACAATATCTGGAGATGACCTCCGCTAAAAAAAAAATCTGCGTTAACAGAATCGCAATTTCTCTAAGGTAAACTAAGCCCCACCTAATTTATTGCAGCTTGTAGTTTGTTGCGTCGGGATAGTCGGCCATTCACCGCTTAAGCGCAGTTCAGTGTTTCACTGTCGCTAGGATCAGCTGATTTTTTGGCTGTCACGTCAAAAAATTACACCATCTCCCGCTAAAAGGGAACCATGTGTAGATGCGAAGCAGCGGGCGCTAACGCTTACACTGGCGGCGGCGTTGACGCTGGCGCTCATCTCAGCGTTGCGCAGGAGAGAAAACTGGGGAGGCGCAAAGCACGCAGTGATGGAGCGGTGTTTCCTGCTGGAACATGCCAATCGCTGCTAATGGGCAATGAGAGTCAGAAGACTCCGACTAGACACAGAGACCCGCAGTTCGCTTTTAGTTAACGCGCACGCTGCGAATTTTTATCGTTCGACAACGCACAGGAGAAATCTTCCACCGGCACCACCTCGGAGGTCAAGATCCATTGCCACATAAACGGGGTGGCCAGTGAACGGTTGTGCAGCGCGAGCAGTCGGTTTTTTCAACCAAGAAATTCGCTAGCAGACGCTGCCTGCGTCGGCGTCGCGAGGCGAGAGAGGGGGGAGCGTAGGAGAGGAGAGAGAGGGGGAGGACGCGCTTGCGCAGAGGGAGTGTGGACGCCGCGGGCAGGGATGCCTAGAGGAGAGAGGGGGGGGAGCGTAGGAAAGGAGAGAGAGGGGGGACGCGCATGCGCAGTGGGAGTGTGGACGCCGCGGGCAGGGATGCCTGGAGGGGGGGAGCGTAGGAGGGGAGGCGCATGCGCAGTGAGGGTGTGGTTGCCGCGGGCAGGGATGCCTAGAGGAAAGAGAGGGGGAGAGGAGGTATTTTATTTTTATTTTTGTAAAGGGTTTGCGCATGCGCACTAAGGGTGGTCACGCCGCACACCACCACCGGATTTAGCTTCGCCATAAGATGCATCACATCTAATATCTCTTTCGCGACAAGATAAAGGTCTCTCCACTAAGTTACCACACATTGTCTTATGGCAGAAATGAAACGCTGGAATCACTACGTTCACCAACTGAATGCATTTGCCACGGACGCATGCGTGTGCCCCACCCGCATGGATCGCATTGCCGTTACTGGCCACATTGATCGGCGCAACACTTCACACCCCCAGGATTCCTCCAAATTCCGGGCGCAATTGCTGCATATACTCCTTTATATTTCGGGATAGTGAAAACATCAAAAGGAAATGGAGGAGAGAAACAACAAAATCAGAGTTATTATTTGAGGTTAGATTTGGTAACGGCTGACTACCTCAACCTCAATCTGCAATAGAGAACATTTCAAGTGCATAGTACTTTAAAGGCCCGCCTTCTCGGCCGTCCACTATCTCATGCCACATGGTCACATAGTGGTCAATACAGGCCTATAACAAGGCCAACAATGCTCAAAACGAGCGCAGAATAAACTACTAAGGTACAAAGTAATGTAAACTATATAAGCGTGTGTGTGTGTGCGTGTGTGTGTGTGTGTGTGTGTGTGCGTGCGTGCGTGCGTGCGTGCGTGCGTGTGTGTGTGTGTGTGTGTGTGTGTGTGTGTGTGTGTGTGTGTGTGTGTGTGTGTGTGTGTGTGTGTGTGTGTGTGTGTGTTTAATGTCTCAAGCTTTTTTATGTGAATTCGCTGCCGTTTCACCCCCCATGTTTGAAGTGGTCTGTCATGGTTTTAAAAATTACACCATCTCCCGCTAAAGGGAACCATGTGGAGATTTGAAGCAGCGGGCGCTAACGCTTACACTGGCGGCGGCGTTGACGCTGGCGCTCATCGCAGCGTTGAGCAGGAGAGAAAACTGGGGAGGCGCAAAGCACGCAGTGATGGAGCGGTGTTTCCTACTGGAACATGCCAATCGCTGCTAATGGGCAATGAGAGACAGAAGACTCCGACTGGACACAGAGACCCGCAGTCCGCTTTTAGTTAACGCGCACGCTGCGAATTTTTATTGTTCAACAAGGCACAGGAGAAATCTCCCACCGGCACCACCTTGCAGGTCAAGATCCATTGCCATATATACGGGGTGGCCAGTGAACGGTTGTGCAGCGCGAGCAGTCGGTTTTTTCAACCAAGAATCTTGCTAGCAGATGCTGCCTGTGTCGGCGTCGCGAGGCGAGAGAGGGGGGGGAGCGTAGGAGAGGAGAGAGATTGGGGCGCGCATGCGCAGTGGGAGTGTGGACGCTGCGGGCAGAGATGCCTAGAGAAGAGAGGGGGGGAGCGTAGCAGGGGAGAGAGGAGAGGAGGCGCATGTGCAGTGAGGGTGTGGTTGTCGCGGGGAGGGATGCCTAGAGGAGAGAGGGGGGAACGTAGAAGGGGAGAGCAATTTCATAAATATGAAATTTTGAGGGGCATCTTTACTTATGTTCATATTAGTGGTTTGGAAAGAGTTGCACGTGAAATGGTGAGAATTATTTTTAGATACTATGGGTATCTGTCTCGAGAGAGAGAGAAACGAAAGAGAGAGGCAGGGAGGTTAACCAAGCTAAGCTCGGTTGGCAACCCTACACGTGGGGATGGGGGGAAAGGGGGGAATAATAGATAAGATAGAGAAGAAAGAAAAAGAAAAAAAGAAAAAAAATTAACAGATTGGCGATGGCAAAGGCTGGTCTAAAGCAGACATCCCTGGGAAATAAAACTGCGAGATTTCATTTAATGTTTAAAATACTGAAAGAGCTCTTACAAGTAACATACTAAACCATGTACATCTCTCCAAAAGTTACGACACCAGATGTCGTCATAGTTCACTTGTTCCGAGTTAAGCCGAAGAACAATTAGCGCGTGATTAGGAAATGGAAGGCTTAAAAAAACGCAATTAAGCTATAGAAGACTTCCAAAGATTGATTGCCAGCTGAATAGCTCTCGCTCATTGATTTTGCCTTTTATGCATTTTCCTACATTGTTTACTCTGAGCCTGGTAAATTTGACGTTGACGCTTTCTTGCATCTTGTATACGCCTTTTACGCTACTTTTTCTCTGTTTAAAAGAGCTCATGCTATGTACGACCGAATCATTGCTAACCGCTCTGCAACGACTACTGCTGGAGTAAGCAGTATTCCCGCATAAATAAATAAATAAATAAATTGTAAACGAGACAGCTACAATACTTATAGAAAAAAATGGTTGGTACTAGAGTAGCTATAAGGGTGATATGACGGCCACAACTTAAGGGGGAGTGCAATTTTTTTTAACCAAAGCACATACTTGTCCATCGTAAGCGAAAGTTGGGCTAGTTGGTGGTTCATGCTTGGGATTTAAAAACAGCGCAAAATAGAGACAAGGACTAAAGAAGAGACGACACGTGTCGTCTCTTCTTTTCCTTGTCCTTGTCTCTATTTTGCGCTGTTTTTAAATCCCAAGCTTGTCCATCGTTGTCTATTTTAAAAGGGGGACTATTTTTCATGTAAGTTTTCGGAAGGCTCTCGGATGAAGGATTTGTTTGACGTAGGAAAGCGGCTAGAAACTGCCATCCTTGCAGCAGTACGCAGTACTGATTCATTTTGTAGCACGAATGAGATGTCGTTAGTACATATGCGGTATTCCAGGTAGGGCAACAATTTACATTCGAACTATCACTGATTCTTCTGGGGAAATTAGCAAGTAGGAAGTGTTTCATTCACTTTTCACTTTATTTGTCTGCTTATTTTTGCTACGACATCGCCTTTCATTACTTTATTTCCCCGCACAAGTACAGAAATCGTAGGTGCACGTAAAATATATGCCTCCTGTTATAGCTTGCTGTTGAGAAACACTGCAGTATGTGGTAGTTTCAGTCCGCTTAAGCAAGGCTCAACAAATCGCTCCACTTGAGTGAGAGAAGTGAGTGCATAGAAAAAAAAGCAAAGGGGGTGAAAGGTCATGGAGTCCGAATAGGCGATCGTCCGGTTGACTACCCTACAGTGGGGATAAAGGAACGGGGACTACGAAGCGGAAGACAGAGATAAAGTGAGCGCACACGTGGAAGGACACACAGCTATTTGAACACACTACGAAAATATGGCGTCTTGGAGCCATAAAAGGAATATTTGGGAGGACAACAAGCGAGGGGAGCTCTAAGCGAAGCTCAGCAGTTTTTAGTGATCGTCTTGCTTGTGGCGATCAAAATTCTCTCTCTCTCTCCTTTTTTTTCTCCAAATAACGACAGTCTTGTGGTGTGTTTGAACTTTGAACCGTATGAACAGACTAGCCTGACCCCAAGGGCCACTGGGGTACACTCGGTGCTTTTCAACGGCTACAATAAAGCACAAACAGCTTTCCGCGCCGTCGAAGCTACTAGTCATGGTCCAAAGAACACTCGTTTTACAAAATATTCTGATAGAGTCCAGTTAGCTTAGTAACTGTTCCAGAGAAATTCGCCTAGATATCGCATGATATCGCATTGGGGCAAGTGTAGAACAGCTCTTCGATAGTTTTTTTCAATCCAAGATGTGTTGGATAAAGGCGCGCGGGGTGCGGCCAATGGAAGACAAATACATAATACGGGTTTGGTAACTGCATCACCCCCAAGCCATATGGCGTAGCCAACCAAGGTTGGTACCCCGTTCCTCCAATCCTGGCATTTCGTATAAGAGAGTTTTGTTAATCCCGAGTCCAGTGTATCAGTACCGTAAACTTAAACTTATACTTGCGGAAATTGTGTGCAATCACTGAAACTAGACATTTCGACGAAGAAGCTGGAAGTGCGCGGCCTCCACCATAGGGCAGCTTTATTAGTAATCTCAGAAACCGCGGCATGCTCCGCAATGCTGACCTTGTGGGAAAGAATCGTTCTGAACATAATTCAGGGGCGCACGTGCTAAGGGAATTCTTGTGCCACATTTCTCAATGGATCGTGCAATGGTTATTTCCGACTGAGCAGCGCATTCATTACCAGCTCGTTTTGTGAAAAAAGCGGGGAAAAATATCAATGCAGATGAGCAGCTGCAGTAACTTCCGGGTAGCGCTCTGTGGCATACTGCTTTCTGATCGCTTTGGGATGATCATTGTATCTCGCAATGCTTGCGTAAGCATTCGAGATGAACGCAATAGAATATACGTGGTTCGAGTGTATGATGTTTGGGCTCTGGTTACATGAAATAGACCATGTCCATTTGGAAAGGGGCGTTTTGGTGAATGTCCGTGAGAAAAATTGCGACACACATTCTCATGCGCACTTAGTGCAATTCTTGCATAAATCGGAAGAAATAAATAATTAATAAATCACATAATACTAACTGGTATCTTAAGTATTGTTCTTTTAAAAAAAAACTGATAGTGCTTTTTTGATGCCCCTGTGTATTTATCGCGATTTTGCGGTGCTTATGTTGCATTTGAACCTCATACATGGCTTTTGCAATCAGAAGGCGCTATTTTTTCAATAGAGACCTCACTGGCAAGTCGTGGATAAAGTTTTTTTTTAAACATTTATGCTGTGTAGACATTGATCGTCTAGAACTGAGGCATTATTTATATGAGTGTTCATTCATTTGTTACTTTCTCACTTGATACGTTTGTTATAAACATCACAAAGAAAAACAATGACATAGGAGAACATAAGTAGCAAACTCCATACACAAGCATCAAGCTCTTCTTGAACAATACATTGAAAAAAAACATGTCTTCCCTCGTGATCACCTGTTGTCCATTTGCCAAGGATATGTCCTCCACTTACAAAGAGGGATCAACTTAAATTGAGGACGACGCAGCGAGCGATGGAAAAGGAAAATGATAGGTATAACCTTAAGAGACAGGAAGACAGCAGACTGGGTAAGGAAACAAACGAGGGTTAAGGATATCATAGTTGAAATCGAGAAGAAGAAACGGACATGGGCCAGGCACGTAGCACGTCGGCAGGATAACCGCTGGTCATTAAGGGTAACTAACTGGATTCCAAGAGAAGGCAAACGCGTGAGGGGGAGACAGAAAACAATTAGGTGGGTAGATGAGATTAAGAAGTTTGCAGGTATAACGTGGCAGCAGAAAGCACAGGACCGGGTTGATTGGCGGAACATGGGAGAGGCCTTTGCCCTGCAGTGGGCGAAGTCAGGCTGATGATGATGATGATGATGCCGTCTCCACTGCAAGAATAAATATCCTAATCAAAGTTCTAATTGATTTAAACGTTTTTCTTTGCAGGGAGATTCCGGAGGACCCCTGATGGTGGAGGGTGACAGCACTCAGTGGACATTGATAGGAGTTGTGTCGTGGGGCATAAAGTGCGCCGAAAAGGGCCTTCCTGGAGTATACACACGGATAACAGAGTTTCTCGGCTGGATCTACGAGAACGCTGTGTGATAAAAGATCGACGAAGACACCACCATTCACAGGGAATCAACTCATGCTCAGTCATCTCCATACTTCTCATCTGCGAAGAAGCGAACCTAGGAAACAGTTTCAAAAGTGAAAGACGATGGGGCTCATTCATCGCACAGCTCATGAACTTTGTAACTCCTACTTTGTAAGGTATCATGCTTTTTGAAAGCAGTTTTCAGAGAATAAAAACAAAAAAAATTGAAGTAATTATGTTGTAGTGTGCCTTGATTTTGGGAATGCTTAAAGTATCTTTTTCTTTTAATGAAAATTGGTTCAAGAGCACCAATAGCCACATTTTGTGACCCATCCAACTATACTTAAATGGTGCGATGGCAAATTCCTTTCATAGATTAAACGAATTCTATCACGTGTGTGTTCCTATATACCGTCCCACAGAAGCACCGATCCCCGAGATAACGGAGGCGGGGTCGTACATGTGCCAATGCAAAAGGCAAAGGTGAAAAAAAGTATCAACAACATAGGTACGATCATTAAAAATTAGCAGTTGTTCCGTGCACGAATACAACCGAAGAGCGAAGCTCCTTAGAAATCGGACGCAAGTGACTATGTACGTTTTGAAAACTGTTTAACCATTAGAAGGATGCAAGGCAGATTGTAATTTCGGTGTCTCGGTTGATGCCAATGATCTTGCGAAAGTAGCTATCGCTGACGGTGTCCACATCGGGTCAGTACTCGCAGAAATTGTCGAACCCGCAGGGGCTCTACCGTCGGAGGAAGGAAGAGATGGTAGCACGGAGGAAACTGTAGTCATCCATGGCAGCAGAGCGTGCGTGTGGCACAGGGAGAACGCTGGCTTCTTTTAAACGCGAAGTGTTTTTGTTTTTTTCCCGCGCGCCTTCTTTGCGCCCGAAGAGCGTCTGCTGCGCTCGGTGCCGGAACGCGCGTTCGCCGGTTTGAGGGGGGGAGCGCAAGACGAAGAAAGAGGGAGAGGGAGACTAATCTGCCTGCTTTTCGCATGCATTCGTATTCTCGCGCTTCACGCATCGTGCAGACGCCATCCGCGTTCCAGCGCTCATAAAGCTCATCTATCCTCCCGCGTGAGGGGGAGACGCCACAGCTGGCACCGTGCCCGGGAGCTTCAACGGCGACGGCGACGGCGGGGTGCCGGCCTAAGGAGCTTCGCTCCTAGAAAGAACATTTACTTGAGAACTCACTGATCAACGTGTGCGCCGCAAAGCGATGCCAACTGCATCACCCAGCTACTGTTCATCGTTATTGCAAGTGGAAAGAATGTGCGGACCTGAGTTCCGTTCATTTTTAACGGCGGAGCTGCTTACGCTTTTGGTAACGCCGCATGGCGTGAACAGAAGGGAGGACGCCATGTAACCTCCTCAGTTACACGAGCGCTTGGCGGAGCACAAGGCGCACGCGCGCAAGGCGCAAGGCACCTGTGCTCTGCTACCCTGAAGCCTGTGGACCGGCACGCGCTCTCTTCGTCCTCTTCATCATCTGCTTCACTTCCAAAATATGTGCGCCGATTCGGCGAGTGATGCATAACTACGATGGGCGAGAGCAAGAGTACAGAGAGAGAGAGAGAAAGAGAGAAATAGAGGGAAAGGAAGGGAAGAGAAAAAAAATAGGACAACAGATATAGAAATTTTCCTGCGAAAATCGCGTAACTGGGGCTGTGACGAGATTTCGGCAGGGACATGTCATGTGGCTAATGTTACGTCATTCTACGTCACATTACGAAAAATCACAGAACATTATTCACGTTACATGTTCCTGCCGCAGTCACGTAACGCTAGTCACGTGAAATTTTCCCTTCCGGGAAATCAGGTAAAATTGGTCACGTTACACGGTCCAGCCAAAATGGCGCAGAACTAGACACGTGACGTAAAATCGAGTACCAGGAGTAACGTGACATGTTCCCGCCAAAATGACGTAACAAAAGTCACGAGACAGGAAACTATCATAATCATGAACCGGAACGCGGATTGGTCCCCCCTTACAGTGAACTAGAAGGGAAGTAGTGGGCTCACTGGCGTCGAACGCGTGACGCGGCCGACGACGCCACTGGGTGTATGTTCCTCGGCAAAGGGGCCACGTATACGTGGCCCCTTTGCTGAGGAACATGCACCCAGAGCGTCACGATGGGAGACGTAGGGCTCGCACAGCATGGCTCCGGGCACTACTGCGCCATCTGAACAGGGAGGACGTCTACTATGTGGACGTCGCTTCCTACAGGCAACCGAACCATCAGAGGAAAATTCATGACCGCCAAATTTTTGTCACGGCGGTGCTTAACAAACATGGCGAAACAGTAAATGCGCTCTCCTTCAGACAGCCCTCCGTGAAGGAGGCGGACCCCAGGGCTATCGCGCTGGCCATAGATACGGCTGAATGTAGAGGATATGACAGTACCATCGTAATGGACTCTCAGACAGCCTGTCGTCTCTTATTAGGAGACACAATTCCCAGAGGATGCCGTGGTGTAATGAAACACCACGCCACGTCCATAACGACCACACGATCTTCTGGTGCCCGGCTGCCAGAGGGGCCCTCGACTAACGCTTCCGCCCCCCCCCCCCCCCATAAGAATCGCTAATAATAAATAAAATCTATCTATCTATCTATCTATCTATCTATCTATCTATCTATCTATCTATCTATCTATCTATCTATCTATCTATCTATCTATCTATCTATCTATCTATTGCATTCCAGGATCCAGGATTGCATAACTGAGAGTTCTGCGCACAATTTACGAACCAAGTTTTTTTTTTCTTGGAAAATCGGCCGCATAGTTTGTTCAACAAACATCGCGCATCGCTTGCCGCGAGAGGTCAGTCCAATGCTACACGGGTTCAAGCATTTATTATTCCGATAAGAATATATACCCTTCAAATGCATTGTTGCCGTCACCGTCATGTTCCTTATAATGTCAAAATTAATAACCTCGCACCACGCGTCGTATGTTCTATGTGGGAGTGAACGCGAGTGAGCGCTGAACGCTGCTCAAGCAGAGATGAAACCAGCCGGTCATCTCCGTCGCACGAAAGGCACATGGAGATAGAGAGAGAGAGATAGTAAGGTAGAGGAAAGACTGGGACGTTAACTAGGAATAACTCCGGTCGGCTACCCTATACTGGGGAAGGGGAAAGGGGGTGCAAAAGAATGAGAGATAAAGAGGCAATCTGTAACGACGCTACATAGTAATGACCATAGGCGTGCGCACGGGGGGTGGCAGATGGGGCGAGAGGGGAGCGCAAAGCCAGCCCCATGCATTGACATAATAGGGAGGGGTACACAAAGTCAGCCCCATACATTGACATGATAGGGAGGGGGGGGGGCGCTGCGATGAACCTTCCCCTCCCCCCCGTGAAGGGGAACCCTGCGCACGCTTATGGTCATGACAATAGCACTCTCTAAAAGCACTGTATGAAGCACTGTCATAACGTGTCGTTAGGTCCGCTTTGACGAAGAAACCACAGCAACGCATTCGTAGCCGCTCGAGTTGAAGACCAGGTACTACCTGGCCAGTGCCCTTCAGCAGGACATTGGCCTACCTGGCAGGTAGGCCAGAATTTTGACCTCTCTAAGAGGGCGGTCATCTAGCTGGCCCAATGCGGCTGAGAGAGCTGCTCTTTGGGTCTCAAAACGGGTGCATGGAGAAAGCATTGGGAAATTGGTGTGGTGTGATTGTATGATGAACATAAATGGCAGGTCGCAGCATGAAAAGTTGGACGACACTTGAGCTTCGCATCAAGAGTAGAACAGGATAGCGAAATCGGGCTCCGTTCGCATCGCCGCCTCAATAGGTAGCCTCTCTTCAAGTCTACGTGGACACCTCAACCATGCCGCAAAGAAAGTAGTGTCTGTATGAGTAACATTGGCTGTTTAAAACTGTCCTGGAATGCACATTGCGAGGACAGCTGCGAAGTGCCCCCTATACGCCATAATTCTTCATTTTGCGAATCAGTGAAGTACCCACAACACACGCGTAAGGTAACACGTAGAAAAACGCATCTGCCGACTTTATTGATATTTTTCCTGCTGGTGATGATTAAATGTGTGATGATTAAATGGCGACGATTAAATTGTGGTGAACAAATTTGTAATGTAAATTGTAATTTCTGCCACGCAATATCACATGCACTAAAGAGACTCCTCCCATAACATTGCATTCCTACTTCATTTTAAATGCGAAGCATTTCTTCGCGTACTGCAGGCACTTTTAGCGTTTCTATCTGCGTATCTATCTATCTATCTATCTATCTATCTATCTATCTATCTAGCCGCCTACGTCTGGGTGATCTCGTGATTACCCCTTTAACTTGGTGTAGACCAAAATTAGTATGTGAGAATAAGATGGTTTGACGAATATGACTCGCTGGTCGTGACATGAATAATGACAATCCCGTCGCGTACGTCGTCAAACTCTTTCGGGCAAACCCTGTGGCACATACCACGGGGCGGGTATGTGCCACAGGTATGCGGGTATGTGCCACAGGTGATTGACAGTTTAGACTACCCAGGAACGGCGAGACAAACATTAGTACTTTTAACGCCAGAGCGTTAAAAAGCTGACGTCATCAGCAGCGTTGACCGGACGAATGCAAATAATAAATGTCAGGGTCCCAGCAGGAATCGAACCCAAGCATTCTGCGTGGCAATCAAGCATTCTACCACAGAGCCACGCCAGGTCTCGGAACTGCTTTTCGAATAGACCCTAATGTTCGTGAAAAGTCAATTGTCGTTGCTGTGCTGGCTATCCAATTTTATAAACATTACATATGTACTCCGATGATACAGCCGTCACGCCGGGTTAACATCAATTATAGTAAAGCGCCATCCACTGAAGTTGATATATGTTGCAGTGTCCAGGGCTACCATCCTCGCGAGCACAAGCGCTACATATCAGTTTACCGCTTCTGGTGTTGCTACTGCCCATGTTGCTGTTGGCATCGTTACGCAACTGTAAACAACTTGTTATGCAAAACATATGCGACTGTGGAACATATGTCTGTGCGTACAACATTTGTACACATCTTTAGCGTAATTTCGTAACGTTTCGCTCAATAAAACATTACAACACAGTCACCTTCCCTCCGCATGCTTCGCATAACATCGATTCCCAAGGTACGTGGAATCTGCCGAATTTGTTTTTTTTTTTTAAAGCAGTTACAAACAATGGCGTGGCCTCTGTGGTAGAGCGCCTGCTTACAACGGAGAAGGCGTGAATTTTTATTCTTTATTTATTTTTATTTATAAGTTGTTTTTTATTATTTCTTCATTTGCATGTATACTGAATTTTCGCCCAAGGACAACCAACGACGCCGACTCCGACAACGGGATTTCAGCGAAACGAGCTCTTCAACACTATCGCGCTAACGTAATGTGCATGTCATGTGCTGCATGATTTACACGCCAAAGTCTCAGTGCTCTCGCGACTGCTTCGTTGATTCGGCTTTTTACAGTAAAAGAAATGCGTAGCCAGTGGTGCGTATTTTCCTGTTGCTAATAAGAGCTCGCCAAATGAAGAAATATGTAACCATGTGCGCGAGTTAAGAGTTGCGGGGAAGCAGAGCTGCTCTTCCACCCACTGCCCATTCCTTCGGGAATTTTGTTGTCGGAGGGTGGGAGGGAGAGGGTGTATATAGGAGGAAGGGGCGTAAGCGCTGACCTGGCCACAGCTGCAGTTTCAGGCGGCCCTCTTTACATGCTGCATGATGATCAGGACGTGGATCTTATAGCCTGGAAGGAATGATGGGAAAATACTGATCACGCTCAAGAAACGAATCGTGCGCAAGTAAACTACCGAATTTTGATTACTATAATGGCTGAATGATCTTGTGTACATTATTGGATGCACAATTAGTATGGCTTCTGAATGCACAAACCATACCTCGGAATAATACGAACACAACTTCTCTTGTTCTGTCGGTTTCGATTTTTTTTTACTCATTATATCGCGATCGCACGCCAACTACTCCAACCAGTTGTTTAAACCGGGAATAACGTGCCAGTATGTCGTATTCTGTCCCCGAGACAACTACCGTATATCGTAAAGCGGTATATCGCTTTGAGGCACTACGACAGTAATGATCGCTCGAATTTCTGCTCGTTTCGTCAAAGCTGCTAACGCTAGCGCTAAGTTCACGAGGTTCATAATCAATACGTCGCGACTATACGAGATTTTAACATTTCTTCAGTGTAGGACAAATGTTACTGCCGTGTTAACACAAACAACAAGAAGCAAATCTACAGGTAAGAAAAGGAGTAAAATCAATGGGTCCGTTTCGTTTAGATCACAGATTCAGAGGCCAAGGAAGGAATAAAGAGGGGGGCGTTATTTGTAGTTTTTAAGCGGACCTGTGTATACTTAAGGTACGATAGAATTTTCTTGTCCACCGATAAAAAGCTCCCAAGGATTCCAGGCGTATAGATGCCGGCCTCTGTGAGGAACCGGAGCACAACCTGTAAGGCATATGCTGACATCTGGTGTATCAAGAGGAAAGCTAGGAAACCATCCACCACCATAACTACATATCTTACACTTGCCGCCCTCTATGAGAAGGCGGGTTGGTTTGCCTCGTGAAGATTCAGGTGCGGCTCTGTAAAGAACCCACTTGGGTAGTGTTGAGCAGTGGCGTAAATGCCGAAAAAATCGCAAGGGGGGGACACCATCTTGCCATGGCAGCCATTTTGTTTTCATAAATATAGGTTTTGCTTTTAATTATATAAGAAATAAAACTGCACTTCAAAATCAAATAAAAAGCGAGCATTATTCTAAAAAAAAACACACACAATCAAAGTCCAGCCTGATCGGGTCTGTACTTCATTGTCAATGACTTCCGCCTAATATTCGACATAAATGAATAACGGTAGATGATCGGGGATTCTTTAATTAGAACATTTGCATTCATAGGCTCGTGCTCTGCAGTGCCTTTTGAAACGAAAAGTAGGTTTCACTTTTGTACATCCTGTCTGATTTTTGCAAGGGTTTCAGAATTCAGCCTGTTTACGGAGAGTGCGCTATACATAACTATCAAGAAAGTTAAATATGAAGTTTGAAAGATAAATCTCAAGGGGGGGACCATTCAAAGGGGTGTCCCCCCCCCAGCCTGGACACAAGGGGGGTCAGGACCCCCCTGACCCCCCCCCCCATGATTTACGCCAATGGTGTTGAGAATGAGTTGCAATGGGGACGTCGCCCATTGTTAGTATACTCGTGAAGAGCAGCTCTACAGCCACCATTCCACTACGGAAAAGCGAGCCCCGATCGAGATTTGCAGGAGCGCGATTCTCGATGGGTCCACCTAGTGGACATGTCCACTTCGGCGGAGCGCGTTCAGTTACTCGAAAAAGCGGCGAGCCAAGACGTCATGGTACTCTTGACCACGTCGACGCACCGAACCCGCCAGCACATTCCCAGCGTAAAGAAAGTGGACAAAATGTACACTAACAAACTTGACAAGCCTCAACCTGCGTATGAACGTGTTCAGATGTTCCAGAACGATGCAGGGAATGCGTACCAACCTCCCAGGTGCGTCAGGTGGGCGGCCGCGTTAAACTGATTCAAGGGGTTACGTGATTAGAGTTCATGCGCGGCCTCCGAGATGTGCGTCCGAAAGCGGATCTCGGGGGCAGAATTCATTGCGGCGAAACGGATTCCGTCTTTCTCATTTGTGTTGAGAGTTGTGAAAGCTTCGTGACGTCAAAATGAGATTGAGGATAGAAAGACCGGAAACAAGGGGCGCGCTGCTCGCCGAGCTCCAGCCAATCAGTGGAGGGCGAAGTGGAAAGTTCACTAGGTGGACCAATCAAGAATCGCGCCCCAGCATGAGGTCAGGTGTCTCAAAAACCATCACTTGCCGACTAAGGCGTCTCTCTCTGTATAGTCTTCGGGAGCCAGATCCGCTCGCACGCGTGGCGTTCAACATTCGTTCCCTTGACCATCTCGGTGTCAATTTCGAGCACGGTACCACCCTCAATGATATATCCGTGTTGTGCCTCTAGACAACGCCTCCTTTATTTGTTTCAATGCCAGTGCAAACGCGCGCTCCTCAACGGGAGTCGTCGGTCCGCCTTACTTCAGGGAGTGGTCGTGATGCGACGCCACATGAAGGGTAGGGCTGCTTGCGTCACACGTGCGTCTGAGCGCTTTCCCACGGAGATGCGATAGACGTGTTTCCCTCTCCATTATCATACGTCTGTCAGATTTGTTCCTTCGTGCTCCTCCTTTGTAGCTCGAAGCAATGCCGCCGCCACCTCATAGCGCTCTTAAAGTCAGCGCATGCAGCAGCGTCGTAGTGACGCTTCAACCATTGGTTGCCCGCATAGCGCCACGAACGGAGACGCGCTATCTCAAAACACCGTGTCTCTTACAGAGCCAGCGTGACCGCCAACATTGTGAACCCGAGGTATGCAAGACGCCGCCCCACGGATCTGTACACAACTGAACAAAAAATTACTTCATATGATTTCCGTCGTGAGGCACCACAGAAAGGGCTCTCTTCCCCATGACGACGAAGCACACGCGAAGGCTAGGCGATGGGTAGAGCAGGAAAGCGCTAGAGGAGAGGGTGGTGAACGGCTGGATCGGGCGCATCAGACTGGCATTGAAAAAATAGAGGCGCTGCTCTAGGAAACGTGGTCGGATGTGTTGTATCAAGTCAACGGTTACGCCGGTGTCGTGTGCGGCAGCAATTTAGCATGTGCACATTTACACGCATACATACATATAAACACACGTACGAACGCACACCCTTGCAATTTTAACAGCATCACGGGAGCGCTGAGCGCGGCATATGGGAACGTCTAATATACATGGCTTGCACTGACACCACTGAAACCGCCATGTTAGTGCACCGCATGGCACACGCAAGGTTTGTGACGTCGCGTGTTAATGTTATCGTTATATCAGTTGCAAGTTCTCTTGTTATTCACGCACAGAGGCCAATAAAATTCTGGCGGCATCGTTATCGTACTGAATCAGGTTAAACGCGATGTGATTATGCTGCCTTTACGTCATCAAGACGGCCATTTTGGTGAACCACTACGTTATGAGGCGGTGATCATGATGTCACGTGCAAGCTATCTATTCTCAAGAGGTAACGACGTGGGCCGATGACGCGCAAGAGATCAATGCACACTGAAGTACGAGCGCCGTCTGCTACGCTGATGCCCAAAAAGAGCGACATCAGTGGGCGTGTCTCGGCCTCCTTGATGCTCAAGCTTTCCAAGTGGATGTGTATAGTATACATAAAAAAAAAGGAAAAACAAAGGGACTAACAGCGCAGCAGAAAGCATTTGTATCTAATGCGCCTTGCAAAAATATAGCAGAGCCGAGTACACTTGCACTTGACTGAGCATAGCGCGCATGCGCATACTCGTGACCATTTCTCCATTGTGCAGCGTTGTACGGCTCTGTTTACTTAAAGATTACTTAAAGATATGTTGAAGTAAACAGCGTATCAGACTGCGCTCGCAGATCAATGTGCTTCGTGCGCTTGTGCAGCGTTGGCAGATCTCGTTACCGTTCTAGAATATTAGACGCTACCATATCCCACGCTGAGCGCTCCCGCGATACTGTTAAATAATTGCAATGGTATGCAAGGGTATACTGTTAAATAATTGCAAGCCCCCCCCCCCCGAAAAAAATTGCTGGCTACGCCCCTAGTGGCAGACGTCTGGACTGGCGGGCTGGATTGTGGCGGTATGCGCAAAGCACGGAACACGCATGCGACCGTATACGTCCTGGACTCGCAGGATTAGTATGTTCCTACGTTGGGTGGGGCGTATGCCAGAGGCAGGACGGGATTGTAGTACCTACCGCGTATATATTGCCGAGTGCACCTCAGTGCAATGGCGAAAGGTTCATGGCTGCTCACTTTGCCTGGGTTTCTTGCGATCACACTGCCCCTGAGGACGTTGCCAATGGTTTCAATGTGGATGCGTCGGGAGCGAAGCGGGAGTGGTTACCACGTTTTCTGATGGAGACATTTCGCTTGCGATGTCACACGTACCCAGTCCAACCGACAATAGAGCGGCGTACCTTGCATATATTTGACATAAAAAAAATTACACCATCTCCCGCTAAAGGGAACCATGTGTAGATGTGAAGCAGCGGGCGCTAACGCTTACACTGGCGGCGGCGTTGACGCTGGCGCTCATCGCAGCGTTGCGCAGGAGAGAAAACTGGGGAGGCGCAAAGGACGCAGTGATGGAGCGGTGTTTCCTACTGGAACATGCCAATAGCTGCTAATGGGCAATGAGAGACAGAAGACTCCGACTGGACACAGAGACCCGCAGTCCGCTTTTAGTTAACGCGCACGCTGCGAATTTTTCTTTCCAACAACGCACAGGAGAAATCTCCCACCGGCACCACCTTGCAGGTCAAGATCCAGTGCCATATATACGGGGTGGCCAGTGAACGGTTGTGCAGCGCGAGCAGTCGGTTTCTTCAACCAAGAAACTCGCTAGCAGACGCTGCCTGCGTGGGCATCGCGAGGCGAGAGAGGGAGAGAGGGAGAGGGGGGGGAGCGTAGGAGAGGAGAGAGAGAGGGGGGGACGCGCATGCGCAGTGGGAGTGTGGACGCCGCGGGCAGGGATGCCTAGAGGAGAGAGGGGGGGAGCGTAGGAGAGGAGGGAGAGGGGGGACGCGCATGCGCAGTGGGAGTGTGGACGCCGCGGGCAGGGATGCCTAGAGGAGAGACGGGTAGCGTAGGAGGGGAGAGAGGAGGGGGAGGCGCATGCGCAGTGAGGGTGTGGTTGCCGCGGGGAGGGATTCCTAGAGGAGAGATTGGGGGAGAGGAGGTTTTTTTATTTTTATTTTTTTTAAAGGGTTTGCGCATGCGCAGTAAGGGTGGTCACGCGGCACACCACCACCACCACCACCGGATTAAGCTTCGCCATAAGATGCTTCACATCTAAAATGTGCCTGCCGTTGCAACTGTGCCGATTGGTGCGTATCATAGCAGCCACAAATCTATTGCAAGGGTTGTTACTAAGTGATGCATCTTTACCACAACTTTTCTTACCACGATGTTTACGAATCCGCTGGTCATCCCCCTCCGCTGGGCGGAATGGCATTGGTATTGAAATGAGTTGTAGTAATTAGCGGAAAAAGAAAATTGTTGTGTCTGACATGGGTTTCTTAGACAGTGCCGCGCATAGCCATGACGGGTAATGTAATTTTTTTTTTTCGTTTTCTTTCGATGATGCCACCGAGTGCGTAATGTCACAACCTCGTTGCTAACAAATAAACCCTCAAACACACACTATGGAGGGCGTCATACCTGGCGGTGCCTATACGCCAGCAATAATACGAGTGAAAGAAGGGGTTGTTCCTGGAGCAAGTACGTATACACGCACTTGTGTAACACTTCGTTGCAGATAATATAGCAATCCATGTTTCTCTATCTTAGCCAACTACCCAGGAAATACGGAAATGAGAATGCGGCATGTTGTAAATACGTATGAAACGACCATAGCATTCATCACGCTGCTTCGTCATACAATCGTCGGGAAAGCCGTAGTGGTCCTGATGATATCGTATATGTCACACAAGTGTTTCCGTCGCACACACGACGGCTCCTTTGACGTTGATCCAGATGTTAGTGCCTCATGAAAGCCCAAATGGTGATTATTAAAAGTTGCCTGCCACATTTTTTTATTAATGCCGATTTCAACACTTTTGGGGATGAGCCTAGAATTCAGTACCGATGATTTTGTACGTGATTAAGGTTCACTGTAGAAAACAGTCGGTGTGCGTTCGTCACGTGATTATAGTATAAGTACGTCTTTTATAAACTTGATTTCTAAAGGTAATACAGAAAGAGGAGAATGTTATTCGTTGAAATGCCAACAATTCTGCATCCGCGTATTTAGGTGCCTGTACGTTATTCTGCATAGGGAAGAGGGCTGGGGATAGGAAAGCGCTAGGAGCAGGAAGACGGTGAGGAAAGAAAATATGTGATCATAGTACTTACAAGTGGCATAACAAAAATATTTGTGATACATACAGGTTAAAGATCATCAGCTAAGCTACTGTTCTGTGTCAACTACAGAAAATTTTAGAGCTTCACGTTGCTTTGAAGGGGGAGGACATAATACGTTGTATTTAGCCTAAGAAATACAACACCAGCGCAAGGAAAGAAAATATGTGATCATAGTACTTACAAGTGGCATAACAAAAATATTTGTGATACATACAGGTTAAAGATCATCAGCTAAGCTATGTTCTGTGTCAACTACAGAAAATTTTAGAGCTTCACGTTGCTTTGAAGGGGAGGACATAATACGTTGTATTTAGCCTAAGAAATACAACACCACGCGCAATGCTGCATCCGTAATGGTGCAGCGAAGGAGAACAATTTGAGTTCCAGAAGATAATTTTTTTGATTGCAACAGCAATTATATGAACAGTCGAGCCGCATTTCACCGTCGCCGTCAAGTTCCGTTGAAAGTCAAAATCGATAGCATCGCCCGGCACATGTATCTTCTGTGTGTGGGTGAAAGCGTGCAAGACTGCACGCGGGTGCGGCGTAAGCAGAGATGAAGCGCGCAGACCGGCCCCATCGCGTGTAGGAGCCGGAAAATGTCGCGCTGGAAAATGTCGTTTGAGAAGTTCCAACTAGCCCAACTTTACGCTTCCAACGCTGTTCTTTTGATCAAACGGGAACGGTCGCGCGATATCTCGACAGAGATCAGTAGACGACTTATACCTCCTTACGTGTTGAGCTCTCATCGTTTACTTCGCGTTGAAGCGATCGATATCAAGGAAGCTGTTCCGTTCGTTCCAGCGGCCGTATTTCTTCAGGCCAGCGTTTTGTAGAGCTACATCACATAACATCCCACAGGAGTCAGCTGCTAGCCATAGTTAGTATAACATTCCAACATGCTGCTAACACGCTCATTGCTTCGCCCTGGTGGTAAAACTGGCTTTTAAGTTGTCAATCACTTCTGTGATTTCTTTGAATGTTCGTTTTATGGTATTGATGAGCCAAGTCAGAATGATCGGGTAAGTGATTAATTTTAAACATGGTCAGCAAGCCCTAAAGATGAATTAGATAATTGATATGGATGCCTTCCTCGGGCCAAGAATTACTCTCTCTGGCGCCTGCCTGTAATTTCTAAACACTGAGCTTCAATAATTGTTCGCTCGTTTCTCAAACTTTAGTATAGAACTTATTCCTGGCCAGCCGCAACTTCAACCAAAAAAAATAAAAAAATCCAATGCAGCAAGGTTAACAAGACAAAGGTCCTCTTTTCAAGAGGGCGATATGATTATGAGGCTCGCCGTATAACAGAGGAAAGGGGGTTCTCCGGATTAATGTAGACCACTTGTGGATTTTAAAGAGCGCATAAGTATACGTACACCGTTGTCTTGGCGTTTCGTCCTATGAAAATGCGACAACCATGGGCGGTAATCGAACCCTCGACGCCGTGTTCAGCTGCAGCATCACGGTATATCCACAAAGCGACCTTGACGGGTGGGATAAGAAATCCATGAGAATAAACTGGCTTTCGCAGACTTAAAACATATATTCAAAAACAGATAAGCCCTGCGAGGGGTCTCTGTCCTGCAATTGACATAACGTTTGGCTGGTAAGTTATTTGTAGCATCGCTAAGAAAAAGTTTTTCATCCACCCATCAATGTATCGCTAAGAGGTGATCTTAAACCATGTGCACCGTGTAAGAAGTGAAAGATTAAACCACGTGCACACCAAACGGCAGTGTGTAAACCTTTCATGCGGCGATGGTTCGAGAGCGACCGTATCTCTGAAAGCATGAATGCGCACTGGGATGAGTAAGCAGTGAGGTCGGCGCAACGCGGCAGCCGCCACGTGGATGTTTGCACGTGCTAAAGGCGATGACGAGTCGTACACTTCAAGGATACGTTCAGCCGTCAGCGATAGTTTATTCCCGGCTGGTAGCCCCAGAGATTGAAGGTCAACGCCGACTAACGAAAGCCAGCACACCGATGTGCAAAGACCCTAATTATAGTTGTGTACGTCTAGAAACAGTCATCGAAAAAAAGTGCGCGAACGCCTCATTGACCAAGTCCTTAATATTAGACGCCAGTTATGAAAGGAAGCCCGTTTTTACCACGCGATGTGTGTCGCCGCTATGCGAGTGAAACTGGTCGAGAAATTCAGCTTGAGCAAAGTAAGTATAGCAACAGCCGCACAGCTGTTAGCTACGAATGTGCATTAGAAGACGCAAGGATATTCATAATGCGTGCTTCGAAGTCTTGTTGCATTGCTTATTATGTGTATATTATACGCAACGAAACATAGCCCGACATGATTATCTGTTAGAAACGACCAGCTGGAGTTCATCCTCGATCATCATGATGGTACGTGGACAGGTAAAGAGAGCGGCAGTGCAAGAAATTAAATTCCACATAATTCCTCTTAATAATACAACACAGCGCGATATAGCGACACGGAAAAAACGAGAACAAGACGGGCAGTCTATTATATCACAATTTCTAAACAATTCTAGAAAACAATGAACCCATCATACACTAGCCTTTATCGAACATATTGCTACAAGAAGGACATTGTTTTAACTCTAGAGCACTATGTCGCGTAAGCATGAAATGATGCATCTGTTCTGTATTTACCGTGGAACGAGACGATGGGCTTCCCGATGACCTTTCAGGAGGCCACCCGTTAATGCCAGGAGTCCGCCGCGGTGGTATAGCGGTTAGGGTGCTCGGCTGCTGACCCGAAGGTCGCGGGTTCGATCCCGGCCGCGGCAGTCGCATTTCGATGGAGGCGAAATGGTAGAGGCCCGTGTTCTGTGCGATGTCAGTGCACGTTAAAGAACACCAGGTGGTCGAAATTTCCAGAGCCCTCTACCACGGCGTCTCTCATAATCAGATTATCGTGGTTTTGGGACGTTAAACCTCGGATATTATTATTATTACCGTTAATGCTAGGACTCAGATTTGACGCCAGTGGCATTGCCAAAATCGTTGAATCATTAATGTCGCCTTCGTCAACCGGTATAGACGGCATTAACACTAAAGTGCTGAAGAACAACAAAAATGTTGCAACTGCGATTTTCTCCGGCATCTCTTTCAGAAATCACTCATCTGGAGTGGTGCCACAAGACTGGAAAGTAAGCGAGATCATGTCTGCCCCCCCCCCCCCCCCCCGCCCCCCTTCCACAGGAAAAGGTAACCCATCTTCACCAAAACTTATCGTCCTACTTTCCTCACTAGTTTCTTCCCAAAAAACAAGGAAACAAGTATTCTGTTTCCCCATATAAAAATTCCTCACACTTCTTTAGTTCTTTTAATTGGGACCTGCCACACTTTTCCAAGTAAGCATTAGAGACCGGATTTTAGGCAAATGCCTATTTTGTTCCTTGCGCTCCTATCGTCCCACTTTGATATATGTGCGTGAATGAGCACTTTTGTAGTGTTTTTATAACGCCTTTAAATGCGTTTCTTGGCGTTTGTGCCTAAATGCCTATAAATGCCTATATTCAAAATCGGCGCCTATATAAAGCATCTTTAGCCCGTAGCTGCGCTTTGGAGGTCAGTTTAAGACCGTTATTCATTTCACCGAGCAACACTGACTGTTCGAAACTCTGTGGGGTTCAACCGAGTCCTCTATAGTTCAGCCAGCACTCGCAAAATGACCGTTAGCAGCTGTAAAATTAGACGCGCGGGATAGCATATGCCGCCGCGCTGGCATGGTTAGTTCTCCAAGCACAGCGAACAATTTACGCCGTTCTTGAAGGACCAGTAGCCGAAAAGGCACGTGCGAAGTTAAAATCGGTCTTGGACAAAGAAAGGGGTATTTTCTGTTCTTAAAGAAGTTTCAGGAGTCCTTGCTGGTGAGCACTACAGAATCCCAGTGTCGTTTCAGCCAGCGAATGTTGCCAAGTACAACAACGCTCGAAGAACATTTGTCGACGTCAATCGCTCCTTCTGAGAATGTCAGCTCATTCTTTGCCCAAATTGGAATCCTAGAATCGGGAGATGGTGGTCGTTTGCTAATCTTTGAAAATTTTCACAGTGATTCTTAGACTACGTCCCGTACGCTCTGCAAAGAGATTTCCTCAAACATGTGCAATTTACATGGACGAAAGTCTATTTGGTAGTGCTGGGACTTGTTGCCTGTACATTTCGGATAATGTTATTGTATATGAGAAAATTGCCAAAGTTGTACCCATCAGTTCTGTTGTGAGAACATGTTAATTTATTAATAACTCATCTCGCTTGAATTTCCCATTTGTCTGTTTTCGAGGAATCTTAACTTAATTCTCTCAGGCCGACATAAAGTAGCGTTTTTTCAAATGAATATTCATAGCTTTTAAGTATTTTTTATGCCTGTTTCACTAATGCGACGCTCGAGTAAGCTACAGTGGCTATTGAACATGACTGTGAGCAGTGTACTTGCTCAATTAAGCAAATCGAGTGTAGTTAGTCAAGCAGTTTTATGGGACAAGTGTATGTCTATGCTCAACTGTTGGTGCCTTTGTGCCATCATAAACAATTCTTTTTTTTTTCCTGTCGTATATACAGGTCATGCGCGTCTTCGTTTCAAATTATTTCCATTTGTGTAAAAATCTACGGTGCCTATATTTACGACGTTGGAGGCCTGAAACTTTGTTTCGCCTAGATAGTTTTGGCGCTTAAAACGTGCTTTTTTAAT
>JALIZH010018423.1:0-52314 GCA_030522465.1 Rhipicephalus appendiculatus | reverse complement strand
TTGACAGAATACCTGTGTTGCCTCGAAGGCATTATCGCAGCGGAGACTGTTTCTGCACTATGTGCTTCATGTTTTACTGTACTGAGCAACAAAAAGAGATAAAACAAGGTTAACATCAAGGTGAACAAGGCGAAGAAGACAATTGGCTAACAGTTTTGAAGGTTACAGAAAACTCAAACAAAACTAGCACAGTACTATATTATCGTGAACACAGGCGGAAATAAAAATCTTCCTTCTCTGTATGTCTGTCTAGAAACAGAAACATATTCTACCGGTAACAAGTTCCAATCTAATAGTAGAGTCTGCGCGGGAAAAAGTTGTGAAAGATTGTCTGTGTTACAACCGTATTCGCTCACCTGCTTGCAGTGGTCGTGTTGAGTCGAGACATAGGATGGTTGTGACAGGTAGGCGCAGCTGTCCATGCCTGTTTGCTTGTAGAAGATACGGTGGAAGAATTTTAGTTTTTTTTTTCTTCTCATTGTTAACTGTTCCCAGCCCAGCAATGCTTTTACCTGACATTTTAAAAAGGGTTGTAATTAATTACCCCTATTTGAATTCTCCTCGCCTTCACTTTACTTTCCCATCTCCTTGAGATACTATGCTATACAAGGCTATACCGCGCTTTACCATATGCCCTCCTTCTTTCGCTTCCTGACCCTCACTTCGCTTTATAACCCTTTATTATACTATATTATCCTCCTTTCTTGGCTTCGCATGCATTGTCATAGCAAGGCTAAGCTTCCCCTCTCCTAACGTGGCTCCTCCTCGCTCAACCAGTCAATGCGGGACAACAGCGGAGTTTCGCCACACTTTAAAAAGCCCCTAAACCACCCATAGGGTCGAAATTTAGCTCTGGTGTTGCAGTTCTGCACGAGACTACATCGAACACATATGAACGATCACAAGTATATGAACGCAGCCGCTTGTGCAAGTTGGCTGGTCGTTCAGCAAGTGCTTGGGTGACAGACAGACAGATAGGAAGACAGACCGAAATTTCTGCGTTGAAGTATCCCAAGAAAGACTATCGTCTTTAAAAAATGTACGGCTGTACAGACGCGCTAAATATGAGTTGCAGCACGCTGGCTGTGGTTAAAGTGACCCCAAGCCTGAACAATGACACCTGACAAAAGTTAAATTGGTTCAGGAAGTACGGCTAGTTTGAGAGAGCTTGATTCACCAATTTTAGTTTTTTTTTTTCTACAGTGCCACCTCGCAGTGTTGGCGCCATTTTTAGTACAGACAGCGTGTTGCAACTAGTATTGAGCGCGACTGTACATACCCGGGGCATGATGGCGACAGCGACGGTCTAGTGACGTCAACGGCAAAAATCAGCTGAGAGTGTGCACATGATTGCTATCGCAATAAAACGCTTGCGTACCATACATGCACTGACTTAGGCTTAAATTTCCAGTCGCTAGCGTTAGTACTCGGACGCATAAAACCAAAATAATTCAATTCAATTCAATGTTTATTTTCTTGATCAATCAAGAGGGCGGCGAGGACTAAAGGCTTGCAAGCCTGACGAGGGTCCCCGCCGCCACATACACTTCAGACAGCGTTTGGCAATCTTTATAAGACATCACACTAAAACACTAGGCATAGCGGTACTCAAACCATAAACAAAAACAACGTTTTAAACTCAATAAAGGCAATATAAGAATACATAATATTTACATATTTTTACAAAGTTAACAACTTATTTCATAAATCACCAAGTTCTGGATGCACAATGCTCTGTATTAAACTGAAACAGTATACAGATAATTACCATACACATTGCTATGTCACATCGAACAAGCCCTAAATATAAGAGAAACAGAATACATTAACAGTGTGCAACAATGGTTTTTTTTTTTATCTCGAAAGTCAATTGAGAGAAATGTAACCCCGTTGTAATTATTAAGGATTTAATTTGCTTTTTAAATACGGACGAGGAGCATTCGTAATTAACTTGGCCTTCTGTTTTGTTTAAAAGACAAATACTTTGGTATGAAATTGTTTGTTTACCGTAGTTGGTTCTCGTTTGTGGCGTGTGGAGCTGTGTGTGTCGGAGGGAGTACATAACAGAACGACTCTGTATCATCACATGGTACAGCTTTTGCTGGTATATATAGAGAAACATTTTTAAGTAATATATCTGATCTGCACGAATCATTGAGAATTTCACAAACAGCGACGCAGTTTCCAGGCTTACTAACGACCCTGTGTAATTTACATAAAGGCGGAGAACTTTTTTTTTGTAGTCGTACGAGACGTAAATAGTTGGATTTGGTGGTAGTACCCCATACTAATGCTCCATAACATAGCTTTGAATAAAAGAGTGCGTTATAATTTAGGACCTTTACGGAAATCGGTGCAGAGCGTGCTATTTTGTGTATGGTTCCTACCACTTTAGAAAGGTCGTTAATGATAAAATTGTTCAGGCCCACCCATACCTCTCATTACACACAGGCTCTTTGAAAACACGCTCGTGCTATTTTGTGTATGGTTCCTACCACTTTAAATAGGTCGTTAATGATAAAATTGTTCAGGCCCGCCCATACCTCTCATTACACACAGGCTCTTTGAAAACACGCTCGTGCTATTTTGTGTATGGTTCCTACCACTTTAGAAAGGTCGTTAATGATAAAATTGTTCAGGCCCACCCATACCTCTCATTACACACAGGCTCTTTGAAAACACGCTCGTGCTATTTTGTGTATGGTTCCTACCACTTTAAATAGGTCGTTAATGATAAAATTGTTCAGGCCCACCCATACCTCTCATTACACACAGGCTCTTTGAAAACACGCTCGTGCTATTTTGTGTATGGTTCCTACCACTTTAGAAAGGTCGTTAATGATAAAATTGTTCAGGCCCACCCATACCTCTCATTACACACAGGCTCTTTGAAAACACGCTAAGCTAGGGAGCACAGCAATTTTAATGCTGAAAAAAAAAACAGCAACAAGACGGTATAAAAACACGGCAAAGAGAATCAAACGGCCGCAACCACGCTCCAGGCTGTCATAAGAACCTGCTTCCCGCTTGGTAGTTTCGGGGATGAGAAAGCGGCAGCGGGTGCCTCCTTGTTTTTAGTAATTTGTCCCACCATCTAATCAAGCAGCTCCTATATAAACATTCATTGAATTGTAATTATTCTTTCGTCATGCAGTTCTTTCTTTTCAGGCTTTTTTTTTTTCGGTGGGGGCTGGTTTAATTACACGAGAACAGCATTTATCGATAATCGAGATACTTTCCGGGAGACAGTGTGGCACGGTTGTATTACGGATATGATTGAGGTTTTTTTTTTTTTCTTTTTTGAAGAATTTTTATTTAAAGTTTACTCCCGCTTGTCGCGAAGTTTCCAACGTGGTATCGAAAGAGAGAACTCAGAATACTCGTTGTTAGGTGCAGTGCTACAAAGTGAAGACAGACTGAACACGAAACACTCTTTGTAAATATTTGCGTTCTGTCCCCGATATTTTCCCTTTATGTATGCACAAATCAACTTGTTCATCCTACCTGAAGACATGCAGAAGACGTTCCTGCAACTTGTGTTACTGCTGGACTACATTGTATTACACAACTAAGACACTACTAAGCGTCATATTTTGTAACATTCTTTCGTCTTCATCTGTACTTTCCGAGTCTTCTGTTAGGTTTGCTACGCGGCTAGGAGTAGCCAGTGCCACCCTAAAGCCACCAACTTTTTCGTTTCGTTTTTATTCCTTACAGATCCCATTGAAGGGGTATTACTAAGGCTGGGTACATATCTCGAAAAAAGGAAACAGTATTTTCATTACGCTGCAAAGTAATCTGTCATGGTTGTCCAAGGAAGGAAGGAAGGAAAAAAGAGGAGGGAAAGGAAAGGCAGGGATGTTAACCGGTCTAGTAGGACCGGTATGCTACCCTACACTGGGGAAAGGGGTCGGAGAGATTGAAAGATGGTTGTCCAAAATGTGTAGGGACAGGTTATGGCTGTGATGTCGTTAGAAAGGCCGTTCCAGTCTGTTGCTTCACCAAACAAGTATGAAGACGAAAAAGTGCCGTTGCGTGAACGTGGGCGCGCAACTTTTTTGCGGGTGACCTGTGCGACTGGAGATGCGTGTGGGGGGGAAAAAATGGTGGCTTGCCGAGTGTGCTGTGAAAAAAAAATTTGCAAAAAAAAAAAAAGACAAATACTGGCAGTACGGCGACAATGCGCGAGTAATGATAATCCGGATTCTGTTTTCAGTACCGATATGCTGACGTCGTATGTGCACCTAGAATGAATAAACCTCGTAGCTCAGTTTTAAAGTGATTCGAGCTGATTGATGAGATATATTTGAGGCGGGTTCCGAATGGGGGATGCATATCCTCTTCAGGCACGCATTATGATGCACTGTCCGGAAATGTATAAATTTCGCACCACATAATTCTAAGGCACTCATTATTACATTCCAAGAAAGATGAAGAAATATGTTGTCTTTTGCGAGCTTTGCTAATTGATACTTAATTAGCGTGTAATTAAATATTCAATTATTCTGCAACCACTCATGTACAATCATTACACAAAAAGAAGGTAACCTTAGGTTCGAAACTGCACATGCAGGTTCGCTTTTGGCTCTGTTCATTTTGAGCAAAGAAAAAAAATAATACTTAAGAAGTTGGTTCTGGAACGCGGCACGTTCAGTGACCCGTCAAACATCGTAGTACCTTCATCAAAGTGATCGGCTGCACTCGTATGCAGCTCATTGCGCTCAGGTCAAGACGCGTTGACTATGCAGGTGTAATTATTCCTATGTGCAATGTATCTTGCCCTTTCTTTCGCACTGGTCTGAGGAACTGGCAAAAAAATCACGCCATATCCACGAAGTGAATCATGATGAGTGGGCGAAGCTCGATCGTTTTCATCCATGGCAGAAAGAGAATGTGTGGTCTGGAACACGCTTATACTTCATCGTTATCAGCGTCATCGTTATCACGTGTAGTGGGTACATTCCACTATACTGGAACGCGCTTATACTTCATCGTTATCACGTGTAATGGGTACATTCCACTATACTGGAAAGCGCTTATACTTCATCGTTATCACGTGTAGTGGGTACATTCCACTATACTGCGTCATAGTCATCTTTATCACGTGGAGTGGGTATATTCCACTATACGTGGCTATCTACCTACCTACCTACCTACTACTACTACTAATACTACTACTACTACTACTACTACTACCTCTACTACTACAATAACAACAACAGCAACAACAACAGCAACTACAGAGGAGGGACAGACCCACACCCTTAGGAGCTTCCGCCCCTAAAACAAGTCGCGTCCACATGTGTGGACGCTGTGCCTGAAGGGGATATTCCACTTTCGCGTGATGGGCGAGTAGTTTTAAATTTTGAGGGGCACGGCGTAAATGGTATTTTAAGAACCCGAGTGTTTTGTTAGCAGATGATGTCGTTTCGACATCACGCAAAAGAAAGCGGGAATATTGCGAACCGTGTAACTAAATCGGTAAAAATGTATGATGAATCGGTTTCGTGTAAATTTACACATTCAGATGTGAAGCAAACATTAAAGTGCCCATCGCGAAGTGCTCATTGCGAAGTGCCCATTGCGCCACGATTCTTCTCTTTGCAAATTAGCTAAGTGCCCATTATCATTCCGTAATGCGCCACGCGCAGGTGCGCACTTGATAATGGGTGGACAGCTTTCAACCACCTACTAGTTCCGCAACACACTGGTTTTTAAGCCTGGTGCGTTGCTGCGATTCTGTCGCACATTATTACTTGCGTTAAGCAGGCTCCTCTTATTACAAGACATTCTTACAGCGTTTTTTTACGAAGCAGTTTCAAGAACTGGAGTGGCTCCACGGTAGAACACCTGATTGCCACGCAGAATAAGTCCTGGGTCCGACTTACTCTGACCGAAGATTTCTATTATTTATTTACTTGCATCTATCTCGAATTTCCGCTCACGGACAACGCTGAGTTTTCGCTCACAACCAACGACGCCGATGAAGAATCCGAAATTTATGCGAAGTGAGCTCTTTAACGCTCTCGCGTTACACGTTTCTCTCACATGTCATGTCTTCGTGTCGGTCAGGCCCGTAGCCTAGGGGGGTGCCCTAGGGGCCGGCCTCCCCCCGCCCGAAATTAGGGCGGAGGGCGGTGTTTTACCGAGAATAAATAGTAATAATAGGTGTTTTTCAAGGCTTTCAACAAGTGCCCCCCCCCCCCCCCCGAAAAAACTCCTGGCTATTCGGCCCACAGAGCTGCGCGAGGGTTCGTCGACCGCGTAGCTATCGAATGGAGCGGCGATGAGGTTCTGGACAACAAAGACCCTCCAACCACGTATAATGAACTCACCAAGAACTTTTATCTGAGGAGGCGAAAGTATCCGCCGCCACACAGTAAATTGAACAGGCCTCAGGCGTTGACACTCAGACTCTTGCAGATCGGAGCATATCCCAGTCCCGCACTCTTGCATAAGATCTACCCAGAAATTCAGACTTCAGACACTTGCGTGCTTTGCTCAGATTTTGCCAGCTTAGAACACATGCTCTGGCGGTGCCCTGCGTTACGGGTTCACGAGGACGTTACATCGTCCAAGTGGGATGCTGCGCTGCGCAGTCCGGATTTGAAAAAACAGCTATGGGCAGTCCAACGGGCCCATGACGTGGCGGAGAGGCAAGGCATATCTGTCCCGACGTGGGAGCGGCCCGCTACGTGCTAGTTCACGCCCCGACGGACATAAAGTTTTTCCATACCATACCATACGGGCCTGTTGTCGGTAACAAAAACACTTTGTCAATATTCCCAAGCGGCGTTTGCATCAATATTGCGATGGCGAGATAAGGATAAGAGAACGTGGCACATTTTGTTTTTCAAGTGCTTTGTAACAAATGGGCCCCATTTACTGGAATGTAACGTAAGCTTTTTTTTCCCAGATTTTTGCGAGCGAAAGTCGACCCTCGCGTTACAATCCAATACCGAAATTCAATTTTTTTCTTCCTGGACGAAATGAAAAGCCACCCCTCGCGTTAAAATTGTGGTCGCGTTAAAATCCAGTGAATACGCGAACTTCAGTGGAACACGCGGACGGCGCACGAATTCAACAAAGCGTAGACTTGAAGAATGGTTGCCTTACAGCGGACATTAAAGCACCATAGAGAAAAATCCCCAAACTCCCGTGGGAAAGCCGCAAACGAAGTTTCTCCGAAAGACGACTTCCCTGTCCTTTGAGAGCAGATTAAAGTGTGGCGCCGACCGTACTGCCTTACAGCACTCGACGAGGGTAAACACAATCTTCTCTGGAGTAACTTTCCTCTCAAGCGAAACCAAGTCCACCAAGCTTGGATGCCTTGTGCTGACGTTTGAGAGCGGTGCTTTACCATTACTGGCGTAAAAGCTTTAGAAAGCGGGTTCCCCCCGCGCGCTGACTCAATTTAGTTCGCGAGGGCTTCACTACGTGTACATCAGTGGGTAAAGAAGACATGAAAAGTTGGAAAGGCGCCTGAAGAGGATTTCCGTGTGTTTGCTTCCGCGTTCGCGGTGTCTTATAACGTCTTTTTTAAATGCGAATGCATTTCTTAGTCGGGCTATGTCAGGCGGCGTTGTCCGCGGCGGTGTCCGCGCGCCGGCAGGTGTTATCTCTCCGCTCTCACTCCCTCTCCCATAGCAACAGCTGCGGGCGCGCGCGCTTATCCTCGCCCCTAGCAACCGGAGCATGTGGTGCGAGAGAGTGTAGGAGAGGGTAGGTGCAGTGCTTCGCCGTTCCTTCTCTCGCCGTTCGCTCTCTCTCCTCCCTGTGCCCCACTCTCCCGTCCACTCGCGCCTCACTCTCGACCGTTCCCTGGCCGGGCGCCTCTCAAGGCGATGGCAGAAGTCTGTGAAGGCGAATTTAAGCCATTGAAATTACTACGCCGTGTACTCTCGGCGCAAAAAAATGCATTCGCATTTCCTCACGATTTCTTTCGGGGAGGTGGGGGGCATTTTTTTTTCGGTTACTTTTAGGTTAATGACACAATTTTGTGTTATTTGTAGTTTTACAGTCATATGTAAGCACTGGTTGGTTTTTGGGCTTACATTTTGAAGGAAACTTTAAAACACTTTAAAGAAAAATTAAACACCACCCCGCCACACGCATGTAAGCGCCTGCTTTAATTGCTCGAACACCAAGTGACGCCCTTCGTTTTCTTCCAAGCAGTTCCAGTCGCACTCTTTCGACTTTACTAATATTCAGAAAAAGTTTTTAAAAATGAAAACCTGTACGAAATGGGTGGTTCCGATTCCAGTTAAGAGTTATATTGTATACGTGTCATATTGGAGCATATAAGTTTGCTTGACAGCCGGGACTTAAAGGAGCACAGACACAAAATTTCGAAGGCGAGATAATGAGCGAAATAGATTTACGTGGAGACATGTCAAGGGCAAATATAGCCTAGAACATGTTTAAAATCAATTTTAAAGTACACGCCGCGCGACTGGGCGAGATGCGGCGCCTCTCGCGACGCCGACATCAACGCAGCGGCAATGTAAACAAACCTACGTCACGAGTTTGTGTTGGCTGGTTGCTCGCACGCGCCTTGCGCTTGCGCTACCTGCGATTTCTTCCTCCGTGCCTGCGCCTTCGCCTGTGCTAGCTGTTAGTGCGGCGCCCGCTCGCGCGCGGCGCCTACGTCACCGTTTTGCGTGGTCACGTGGCTAGCTGTGTTTACCTTGCCCCCGGAATTGCTCCTGCCTAGCTCGGTGCTCTCTGAAACCGAAACTGCGACTGGACGCTCTGAAAGCGTCTCTAAATAAATAACCGTCGCGCACTCGCGCAAACGAGGTTTCCAGCCGTGATAAGTGAATCATAAGCTACCTGTAGCAACAAAAAAAAAAACAAGATGCAAAATTTTTGTGTCCGTGCTCTTTTAAGAGCACTGACTTATACCGGAAGTCGGAGCTCTTTTTAGAGCGCGATTCTTCGGCGTCAATTCCTGCGTTGAGTGGTGTCACTGTCGTCGTAACCGTAAAAGGAACGAGGACGAAAGAGAGTGAAAGAGAGACTGCCCCAAGGAATGTTCTACCATCAGAGCCAGCCAGCGAGCCGCTGCGTTGTAGTAGTAGTAGTAGTAGTCGCAGTCCCTTGAAACCGTGGTATACACAACCACGCTGGGGAATGGGCCAAGAACCGGGTAGTTTTTAAAAAAAAATTCTTAAATATTTGGTTAGATTTAATGATGAAAGAAGTAAAAATAAAACAAATATTGCAAATAATAAGAATAGATGAATGAGAAAGTACGGATATAAATGTTGAGGCGGTGAATTTGAACAAAAATATAAAGCAATTCGATAAAATAAAGAGGAGAAGCTTAAATTGATTCTACAATCTAAATATCGTTGATTGTTTAAGAAACTTCTGCAAGGCATTGGCAAGCTTCCCGACACTGTGGCCAATGAAGGGACAAAACCTTGAACGAAAGTGGACGCTTTACTGCAGTCTGAACTTCTGAAAGCAAACTGTAGATTATTTTTTCTTTGTTCTTTTTTTTTTTGTAGTTGCTCATTGTGTATTTTGTTTAACCTTCTTTTTTTTTAGCTGCAGAACTCATAGATATGGAGTAGCCGAGGTAACATGAACCTCAACCTCTCCACAGCATGACAGATAGAACAGAACAGAACAGAAAGTACGTTAGTTGTTTTTGTATCTAATCTAAGGGGTCGGAAGGCGGCACCTAAAGTAATCTTGCGCAAGTTAGAGTATCTATTACAGGAAATGAGATAATGCATGTTGTATCATGAACTCTGCAGAAACAACAACTAGGGGAACAACTGTGAGACCAGCTATGTGTAAATAAAAGTTTAGATATGGAGTCTAACAACGTAGTCCAGTGATTGCAACTTCAATTTCTCGTGTTTGACATATTTTACTATTCCAATTGTAACTTAGGTGCAAAAATTCCAATGTGGCCATTACTGACGGTGCCGAAAATTTATCGAACAACATTTCCCTTCTGATTGTAGCACCTATAATGAATGTGGATGACGGCAGTACATTAACAATTTGTCCAGTCAACGATGACTTTTGCCATTTCATTAAAAAAAAAAGTCCCTTATATCCTGGAACCCCAACCAACTTGATCAAATTTATATGCGGGGGAACTAATTAATGATTGGAAAGCATTCGGAACATGCGGGTCCTCATTAGCAGTGAGGGAGGAGCATACCAATAATAATAAGAATAATAATAATGTCTGGAGTTGCACGTCCCAAAACCACGATATGGTTATGAGAGACGCCGTAGTGGAGGGCTCCGGAATCTGGTGTTCTTTAACGTGCACTGACATCACACAGTAGACGGGCCTCTACCATTACTCCTCCATCAAAATGCGACCGCCGCGGCCGGGATCAAACCCGCGACCTTTGGGTCAGCAGCCAAGCACCGTATCCACTGTTCCACCGAGGCGGACGAGCATACCAATAGCGAATCTGTAAAAATTACTGCGGAACTTACTAATGCTGTTAATTTACGGAGCTGAAATTTACGAAGCTGAAACGTCCACGCGAAAACGAACCATGGGCGGCCGCTTCTATGTTGCTTCGCGATGGACAACGTATGTTTTTCCAAGCGTGGCGCTTGTTCCGGAAAGCTAGCGCGTTAGCGCTGTCAGCTCACTGTGAGTTGTCGCTGAGCGTCGGCGTCTGTGGTGCAGCAGTGTAGAGAACGGCTGTCGCTTTAGCGTCATGCCGACAGCGGAGCTTATCAGCGCAAACACAGCATGCGACGGGCGTAAAGGAAGCGTCCAGCGTAAAAGTTGCGAATGCCAGCAGCACCAGGACACGAAGTCCATTAATTAAAACGTACCCCGGGTACATGTATGAATGCACTGGTAAGTAATTCCGGCAAAGTGAGCATGACGGGCACATCGCTCGGGGTTACGCATATGAGTTCAAAGGAACTGACAAAGAACTAGCAAGTGGTCGGTTCCGTACACAATTATAGCACCATTTAGCTTCCTAAAACTGCTTTTTGTGATCGTAGTATTTGCTTTCCTTTCGATAACTCTAACTGTAGTGCCTTTCGCAAATTATTCTTCATTTATTTCTCTGTTACTAAATGCGTTTAAGAAAAGCTTGGTGCCTGGTTGCGGCTCCGGTTACAACTTTTCTCTTACGTAATAATTTACAGCGGGAACTTATCGCTAAACCATAAACGGAAAATTTACTTATGAATGGACCATCTGCGTTTCGTAATTTATGGGACAAAAAATTAAGACAGTTTCGCACTAGTGGTGCCTAGCATGTATGAACAGAGGAGTAGGCGGCCTTTTTTTGTTTCTGTTTATTTCTCTCTTCTTTTGCGATAGCAATTATATGGACACTTTCGGCTGGTTTTTCGCCGTCGGCGTCGCCGCCGCCGTTGGCCGCCGCCGGTGTCCGCCGCCGTCATTTGCCGTATATGTATATGTATATATATAACCGGCCCCACCCGTCGTTCGTGAGCGTGAAAAGACGCGAGGGTGGGGGGGGGGGGGGGGTCCCTCGAGCGACCTTCGATTTTACGAGCGTTGGCGCGCGCGTTATCTCCCCTTCTCGGCGGCCGACAGCGGGGGGCCGGTGTACCCTTCTACGTGCTGCGCTCTCAACGCGAAGAACAAGCGTTTTCTAGAGTTGCGTGAGATCGGATCCAAAAAGAGTTAGCTGCCAGCCTCACTTCGTATAACATTACAATTTTTTGCTATCGCATTCATTGCTTCACCCTTGCGGTGAAACTGTGACTTTTTTCCCCTCTCTTGTTTTCTCTTTCTCTCTGTTTTTCTCTCTCCTAAACGTGTAGTGACTTTCTTCAAACAGAATGATTTCCCTCAATTTCAGGCTGAAAAAGACGGCGCTTTTGTTGCTATGCCTAGAGGTCTGTATAATGAGAAATCCTTGGCTTCCCTATACGTAAGAATTTTGTTCCAGTAAAGAAGAGAGCTCGTGTTTCCCGATGCTACTGCCACATGGCGTCCATATCTCACGCAGATACTCCTCTATATTATCAATGCCAGACAGATGCGGCCGATTCAACGTAGAGGAGGCGCTGTCTGAGGCAAGGCAAAACATAATAGTACGGCCGGCAGAAGACTATCGTCTTTCGACGACATTTGCAGCGAAGTACGCAGATACGCGGCCAATTTTTTATACACGGTGAACGAAATGCATACTTGTACAGTAATAAACAAAAAGTCATAACAGTACAAATAACGAAACCAGAGGAACATACCACTACTACATACACAACTTATCAATCTTCAGATATGCGACGCTGCTTATCCAATAAACGCCTGCATATGTCCTATTTGTCCTGCAAGCAACGAGGGAATTATGTTCAGCTTTTAAATGCGAAGCATTTCTTAGCGAACTTCGGCGAGTTTGAGTGTATCTATCTAGCCGCCTACGACTTTGTGCTCTCCTGGCCGTATCGTTCATGGGATTTATACCAGAATTGGTATGGCATAACATGACTGTATGACGAAGATGAATGACTGGTCATATTATGAAAATCATGACTAACTTGGCGTGTAAATCATGATTTTCATGACATGTCCGTAGTGCTATTGAGGCCGTTTTCTTAACTTGATATATCCGAAAATTGTACAATGACATATTTTTGCATGACCAACATGATTACCGATCGTAATAGGAAAATCATGACGTGCATGTCACGTGCAACATGATATACATGCCACGCTCATGGCGCGCTGACTGCCGTTTCGCTAGCTTGATATACACCAAATTTGGTATTGCGTGACGTGACCGTGTGTCGAACATAAATGCCTAGTGGTCATTTGGAAGTCATCATATGTCATGAGCAACATGACTTGCATGCCACGCTCATGGCGCGCTCGCGGCCGTTTCGTTAGCTTGATAATCGCCAAATCTGGTATTGCGTGACGTGGCTGTATGACGAACATAAATGCCTAGTGGTCATATGGAAGTCATCATATGTCATGATCAACATGATTTGCATGCCACGCTCATGGCACGCTCGCGGCCGTTTCGTTAGCTTGATAATCGCCAAATCTGGTATTGTGTGACGTGGCTGTATGACGAACGTAAATGCCAAGTGGTCATTTAGAAATCATGACATGTCATGTGCAACATGACTTGCATGCCACGCTCATGGCGCACTCGCGGCTCTTTCGCTAGCTTGATATACACCAAATTTGGTATTGCGTGACGTGACTGTATGATGAACATAAATGTAAGTGGTCATATGGAAATCATGACATGTCATGTGCAACATGAATAGCATGCCGCGCTCACGGCGGTTTCGCTAGCTTGATATACACCAAAATAGCTATTGCGGGACGTGACTGTATAGCGAACATAACTGGCAGGTGGTAACTTGAAAATCTTGGCATGCATTTCATCTACAATGACATTTACATGCCACGCTCATGGTGCGCTTGCGTACAGTTCGCTAGCTTGATATACAGCAGAACTGGTATTGCGTGACGTGACTGTAGGACGAAGATAAATGACAGGTCCTAACATGTAAATCATGATATGCATATTATGTACAGCATGATTTGCTCCTTGCTGGCTGCTTCGCATTACATCGATTCCTAGAGTGCGTGCGATCTGCCAGTTTTTTTTTTTCGTTGTTGTCAGTGGATCAAACAGAATACGAGAACAGATCCAGAATCTGGAGTTTTGTTTGAGATTTTCGACTGGCTATTACAACACCTGCGCAGTTATGTTCATAATGCATGAGGATCGAGTACAGTCCCAGATGCCGTTCGCTTCCTTGTGTGCCAGATCTTCCTGAGCATCGACTGGACATATGGGAATAGGTGATGCCGCGAACACAATATACCACGGTGTCTGTGCGATGCATCCCCTATGGTGGAGCCTTTGTAACCCGCTGTTCTACTAACATGCAAAAGAAACAATCCAATTGTTCATGTAATATCAGTTTTTTCGTGGTTCTCGTCTGCGTACCGTATATATGTTCGTGTAGTGGCAGCACACCCACGAAACAGCCGCACCCAGAACATGGTGAGGAATTCCCCTAAAATTTATATTTAGAAATTACACGTGTATTATCCACACGCTAACTTTTTGAGGTTAGCAGTGTTATCCGTTGTGCGAACTGCAGTCGAGTACTGCCGTTCAATAATGGCAAGCTGCGCTGAAAACATGCGCAAAAAAAGATTGTTTTTTGTCTGTGTTATGGCTGCACCCGCGATCTTCACCAGGGGAAAAACTGCCCCATCTCCCGCTAAAGGGAACCATGTGTGGAAGCAGCGGGGAGATGGTTAGCTTGAGCGGGAGGAACGTCGCCGCTCCCGTTTCGCGGCAGCGGCCCGGGCGCTCATCGCGGCGCTGCACAGGAGAGAAAATGAGGCGCGCGCTCCGTCATTTTAATACCGCGGTGCCCCCAGCAAAGTATGCAGCTGTCGCACCATCTGTCATGCGCGCCGCTCCGTACAGGATTCCTAGAGGAGCGAACGAGGGAGACAGTAGGAGATGGGGAGGGAAGCGCATGCGCTGTGGGGGTGTGGGACGCGGGTGCCGCTCCGTAGAGTAGAGGATTCCTAGAGGAGAGAGAGGGGGGGTGAGGGTAGGAGAGGAGAGAGAGGGGGGAGGGGACGTCCATGCGCTGTGGGGGGGGGGGGGGGACGCGAGAAGGATGGATGGAGTAAACCCCCCTCCAAACACATGCAAGCAATGGAGTCAACCTGGGCGACAGACACCACCTGCCTAGCCATTGCTAAGCAGCCTCTCTGTGCTCTCGGCCATGACTCTGATGACTGTGGTAGTGGTTGACGGCCTTCATATTACTACAGTGTTCTGGTTCGCATAATGGGTGCTTCCCTACTTCATGAAAGTGGCCGGACGTGGAACGAGGAAGGGACGGACAAAGCCCCGAGCATAAGATGCTTCGCATCTAAAAATCTGCGGCCATTGCACGAGTACATGCGGTATATGTGAACAGGCTATATCGCAAGCAGGATATCCAACGCTCTGTGCGCGATTGGTCTACGATGTCATAATCATGGTAAGCCACTGTTCTAAGATAGACCGAAAATCAACTATTCCGCGTGGTATCGATCGCGAACGAGGAAGTGCTCCCTATGCGGTGTCGTACACTGTGGTGTTTTAAATTGACTAATTGAATTGAAAAGAACATTATTTGGCTTTATATTTGTTGTCTTGATTTTTAGCACCGGCCAGAAGTTCTCACGTATTTTGTTTTGTCGTGCTACTATACGTGTATATGTGACACATACATTAATATGATTTAGCAAAATTGAAACCGGCAGTTGATTCATTTTTTTGTATTTGCGAGAGGTTATGCCGTAGACATACGTATAGCAGAAAGGTAAATAAGCATTAAACGGACTAGACTTTGCAATTAAGATATAAAACAAGAATTTGCTATATATATATCGTGGTTTCTTCGTTAAGGGGACGTAAGTACATTACGGTAAAATAATTAAATTAGAATAACTTTATGGCGCCGATATACGGTAGTCTTAAAATTTCATTCATCAGTTTTTTAAGACTCCTTTCCCTAATTTTGGGTCGGATTGCGGCCTTGAAAACAGAACTCTGCTCGCATGCAGCACCTTCCTAGTTGAATTCAACAGGCATCTTTCATATCGATCCGTCCGGTTTCTTAAAGCATTGCGGCTTTTTAGATATTTCTGGATCAGAAGATAGCAGTTCAGCCCAAGTTAAACCTTTCTAAAAAAATATAATTTTAAAAGTAAGGCAATCCAGAAGGCCGACGACGTGGCGGTGAGGCTTGGCCTTCCCGTCCCGACGTGGGAGCGGCCCGTGGTCCTCCCTCTATGAAAACGAGTAGATGACTTGTTCAGGACATCAGTAAAATTTCACAAATACTTTACTGGAAATATTTGCGGGCCTTAGGGAGCTTGGGTTAAATAAATGTCGTTTAGAAATAGAGTAGCCAAGGCGACGTGAACCTCTCCACCGCAAGCCAGATATAGCAGAACAGAAGTCACTAACAGATAAAAGTAACAGCTTAGAATGAAATTCGCCTAAAACAAGCGTAAGCTGACACTGCAAACACAAAAGGAGGAGCTATCCTGAAACTATTGAATTACATCGGTTCCAGACACCCAAACAAAAGCAAGACAGCGAGTAAATTTCTTCGAAAACACAGCAAGAGGCGTGTTGCCCTTTGAAGCCAACTTGAAAACACATTTCCCTTCCTAGCGGCATAAAAGGCAAGCGAAAACTGGATCACGGAAGCTTCCCGTCGGTCACACTCTCCGTTCGTGACGAGACACGGGCAAGATCGCCCATACCAGGCAGCGTAATACGTAGTATCTTCGGAACTTATGAAGTTTATCGCGGAGACACGGTCCGCATATATTGCGCGATATTCTTTTCGTTCTAACCTTCTTGGCAGTAAAGAAGGTCGACTTGAAAGACTGCGATGCCGTACGCGAGGCGCTTGAAGCGAAGCATAGAGATTGGTGGTGGTCTCGTACGCGAAAAACCCGAAGTCTTTCAGAGGTAAGAAAGAAAGAAAGAAAGAAAGAAAGAAAGAAAGAAAGAGAGAAAGAAAGAAAGAGAGAGAGAGAAAGAAAGAGAGAGAAAAAGAGAGAAAGAGAGAAAGAGAGAAAGAAAGAAGGAAGGAAAGAAAGAACCTCAGAAACGCACATGCCAAGATTCACTTGCCCAAATATTCCCTCTAGTGCAAGGGCTCTTCAATTCTTTCTTTTCTATCGCCTAGCATTGCGAAATTCGAAACTTTAGTCGATTCATCCATCATCATTATTGTACTTTAGATATGTTCACATGTACCGCGAATGCCGTACGTTTAGCCGTCTCTATGTTTACACTTCTAACCTTATAGTCGACTTCGTCCTATATTCTTTAGGTTTCAACAACGCCTCTCTTCGCGAAAAGATCTGCCACGCGGGACTCCGGTTCACTTCCACAAAACAGTGAGGGCGTTATCGATTCCATTCAAGACTCTAGGTATTACAATGGTGATTTGCGCTGCCGCTACCCGCAACAAAGCATCTTTGTGTGTACGATACCGAAACCGCTGTTAGCGAGGCGAAAAATGGAACCTTTCATACGGGTTACAGTAGAGGAGAAATACTTCAATAATGCGTCTCACCAGTCCTCGTGCAAGTCACAGAATCTTTGGATCCATCTTGGCGCATATGAGAAAATGTTCCTTTGAAGCAAGAAGCGGAAGGATATTTACGAATAACATGTGTACTTAAATTTACAGCACGAAACTGCGATATATTAGATGCGAAGCAGCTCTTTGACTCACGTGTGTAACGCCGTACGTTACGTGCGTCCGTACGAATGCGCCGCAACGCGTTCCCCTCGCCGTAGGTACTGGAGCGTTGCCAAGTAGGTCACGCCACAGCTGCGCGTTGACGTCACGCTCCCCTCGCACGCTTCCCTCGCAGGCGCGCGCTGACGTCACTCTCTCCCTCACCCGCAGCATGCTCGCGGCAGCGTTCGCAGCTGCCGGCTGCTCCGCCCGCTCGCAACACCTCTGACCCGCCTCCCGTGTTTTGCGTTTCAAACAAACGTTTACTGAGTAAACGCTACACCGAGTTTCGCTTCAAACCTTTCTTCCAGCACCCGCGTCGACGCCCGTTTCAACCGGGTCAACGCCGTGCGCACTGCTGCTGCTTCGAATGCCATCAGGGTTCCCTTCGGGGAGATGGTCCAAGTTTTTTTGTTTCTACGGAGCATACGTGATACTTCTATGTTTCCGGTATTATTTTACACATTTTGTTTCATTTGTCACGCTGGCTGAGCATCTATAATATGGCCATGCGTGTTTATTGCTTCATTTTTGATGTATTCGGGTTTCACTCACAAAAACTCTTAGTAACGCTCCGGAGCAGACGCATCGCAACGTTTGAGAAGCTTAGCGATTGTTTGAGCTGATTCTGTTAGGTTTACAAGCAGGACGTGAATAACCAAGTTTATTCGAGAGCTTACGCGAGCGCCAGTGATGACGTTGCAAGGTTCGGTGGCATGCGTAAAAGACGACGCGGTGCATCAAGGGAATGATTACTCGACAGCCGACCCTGTTCTCGCCACTATATATAAGTGCGCTGCTTGAATTGCTTGTAGTTTCACCTTTGATTTTTTTTCAGGCAAATAAGCTGCACATGAGACACAAATATGAGCACGAGTTGAGGTAAGTGAAATAAGCTGACTTGTGCTACACGTACAAAGTGATATATCCAGTATGGCCTGACATACAAAGGAAAATACACATGTGACAAATAATTACACATAGCACAAAACGCACGATAACGACATTATGTAATGCTGGACAGATAACAAGACTATTGTAATGCAGCTTGCTTTCAGGATAAAGTCCGTCTTATTATTAAGTATATGACATTTCTTTTCTTGTATATGAATTCATCGGTGAACACTTTTACACGCGTATTTCTGAACGCCTTGGTGACACTAATAATGTAGGGTACTTGTTATTTCCTTATAAAGTGCGAACATCAACTCTGCCAGTGGAACACGGAGCTAAAGCAAAACTGCATACGGCGCGCAGAGAAAGAAATAAGAAGGCAGAAGCAGCACGCCTTTTATGTATGCGAAGAATGTTTGCTTCTGCACGTGTGCCACTACATGCTGCTTTCTCGGCACGTCGCGTAAGTCGGTGAAGCGAGATATCCTTTTGTTTTTGCCGTGCGATACGCAAGACGTGATCGGCAAAAGATAACAAGTAGCCCCGCCGGATGAAGCTGTGATAAGAATTAAAGTAGCGATGCCTTCGTCGTCCACCGTTTACAAAAAAAAGAAAAAAAAACGTTAACGTGCGTAAACATTCCATGCCGCTTGCGAGATGTCTCTTATTTGAATTCTACCAAAAGCACTGTCCTGGTTTTGTGTTTATTTCGTTAAATTATTTTAGTTTACGTTACTGTTTCACTGCGATAGAAAAGATTCCATAGAAATATTGCGATATAAAATGCGCGAGCTAGCGCGAGCGAATGCTCAGAGAAGCTGGAGACGGAGGCCGCTCAAGCACATGAAGTGCACCGGGCGGCTCCATCAGGCAGCAGTGCATGAAGGAATGATGCAACGGAGGGGGGGAGGGGGGGAGAGGGAGTGGGGGGCTGCGTCGCTCGGCGCTCAGAAAGCGGCCACAAACTTTGATGAAAGGAACATCGTACTAGCGCGCTCGCCTTCGCTACGGAGATACTTAGACGGCTCTTATCATTGTACACGTGCTCTGCTCTCACCTGTTCGCGTTGAGGTGACAGACAGCACAAAAACCACTTTGCTCCCCGGCAGCAGTGGTCTTCCCTAGTGTTTTGTAAGGTTACGTTAGATCGGATCCTAATGGGGTTAACTGGCAACCTTACTTCGTATAAAATTCAAAATTTTCGCTATCACATTCATTACTACACCGTGAGGCAGGCATATATGTATGAATATATATATATATATATATATATATATATATATATATATATATATATATATATATATATATATATATATATATATATATATATATTAAATTGCCCAATGTTCTCCCAGTCTGTCAGTTTTTTAGCAACCTATCACAATGACCTAACGTGTGCTGATCACATGCCTGTCACCTGTAGCCATAAATGTGGTTTCATCGTCGGAAGGGCAGTCAGTGTTTCATTTATTTTTTTTATTTGCCACGTGAGCAACATAAACGGGTAGACACCTCCGTACTTGAGGCCGCCGTCATTGGCCTTTTGCAGGCTGGGCTGTGTAATTCGATAAGCTACCCTCGAGAACAAGCCAAGCAAACGAAACCACGAAACATTCGGTGCAACAGAGAGTTCGTTCGGCTGAGTAAAAAAAAAAAAGCGTAGTAAACTTGGCGCCGATTGCAAAACCTAATGTCCTGTTGTATCTTTTAAGCTATATATCGCATCGGGTGAATGGTATCACGTAGACAACCGACAATATACAGAAGAGAGAGCAACGGTAGCGCAATAAACTGTCAATTGCGGTAGAACGCGATCCTAAGTTCGGATAAACGAATACTACCAGGAAAGCTAAACTTAGCCGACTCCTTGCACTTCACCAAATGAACACCGATTTCTCTCTCTCGCTTTCCCGCGTGTGCGCGTGTGAGCACACGCACACATAAACACTTGCCGCTAATGTAAGACACTGATGCAGTTGTTTTGCACACAGAGCATATAGAGCGTGTTCGCGAAACAAAGGAAAGAAATGTGAATTGGCAATACAGTGTCACTGCAACTAACCAAAATTATGATTCGAAACAGACAGACAGACAGACAGACAGACAGACAGACAGACAGACAGACAGACAGACAGACAGACAGACAGACAGACAGACAGACAGACAGATAGACAGACAGATAGACAGACAGATAGACAGACAGATAGATAGACAGATGCTATACCGCTCGTCTTCGGAGGGTGCCTTTCTATGCCTCGATGACTTAGTTTAAGATGTGGGCCTTCATCGTGCCATTCCACGGAGAAAAAAAAAAACCTGCTCTGCACTTTCCTATTACGCCAGCCCGCCTTCATTTGCCGCCGCTCAATCATAGAAGTCACCCGAGCGTGTTTCTTTTTGGACGGCATTGGCTCTTAATGCGGACTTTGAGGCGATGTGCCTGTCGAAGTTACGACACCACTGTTAAGGCGCATGACGGCTCTATCTGACCTGGCACGGCCGCGCTGGAGGGAACGCTGCTTTCGATTCTATCCAACGCAGCCATGTAAGTTCGTACTTGTTTTCTCTCTAGTTAGGTAAGTGTTTATCAAAAAGAGACGCCCATGTATGGAAAGCTGAGCTCATTTCGAAAATGAGTACGATGCGACCACCGAACGTTTCTTTAAAAACCAACGACATCGAAGATTATTTCTCGACTGAGCCGGAACATTAAGATATCTTCTCTTAAGTATAGTTTGCTTCGTCGGAGGGCAAGTTATGAAGAATTGTTAGCTTGAAATCTTTCTTGCAACGCCATATCAGTTTTTTTTTTTGTTTTTTTTTTGCGACATCATTGAGTAGAGGTGACTCAGTGCAGTATATTTGTGGTAGGGCTAAATACGTTATCTTAAAGGCGACAGAGATTTGGCCATCTAGTAATCGTCAAGCTAGCCCTCTTCACGAACTGTGATGTCCCAGGCCCTGCTGGCTTTGTAGTGCGCCCGCGGTATTTACGCTTTTTCTGGACATGACAACCAGGGCGCTTGGCGTCACATGAGAAAATTTGGTCACGCTACAGACGCCAATGCCGAACTATGCATTCATAAACTCGCGCCTCGCCGCGAGGATGGTAGATCTTTCGGTATGAAGATTAACAGCCATCTTGACGCTGCTAGTGTCAGGGACATAACTCCATTTCTTTTCCAGAAAGATAGGCCAGTTGGCCAGTTGTAGATTCCTTATGTTTCGTGCTTCCCGGGCAGGGATGGAGCACCCAACTCCATCACTTTCTTTTATTACCCTAGAACACTTACCAATGGCGATGTACCCTATAGGGACGCAGAAATATCATTCAGGCGATCACAGTGACGCAAAAGCGTCATTATCTTAACGTTGAAAGTACAAGGAATCGACTAGTTCTCAGCTATGCGGCTTCCCTGACTTTTAAATTAACGTAAACACGTTTGGAAGCTGAAATTTTTTCATAAACTTTTGCCGACATGTAACTTTATGTATCTTAAATGTCATGTACGCAAGATATCAAATTGAGCAAGACCCGTATACGAACGTGAGGAGATCCCACACAGAAAGCGGGGAAGTTGCACCAGTTCAAACTTAGAAGACGACGTTTTCCATGGCAAGAAGGAAAACCTCAAGGTGGGGCAGAAAAAAAATTAGAGGACAGTAAGAACACTCTAATTCCAGCGTTCTCGCTGTTCTGCCATTTCTTCTCTGCTCTATATTTAAGCATTTCTTCTCTCACTGAAAATGCCGTATCCTACATAGAACAGCATTTGTGCATATATACGTGTGAATAATGACGCGCATTATTATTGAAACATATTGATTTTTATACGGGAATATGCTGGCTCCGGCTAAACACCGGTCAAATAAACAGTTGCCTTTTGGAGATCACTGCCCAAGTATTCTGTTCAGATGGTCAATTAGCCAACCTACAACGTGTCTTCTCGGTGCATGTCACGGGTGCAATCATTCAAAGTGTCATCATTTCTAGCTTTTGATTTCTCTGTCACCGAAAGAAAGGATGCGCGTGCTTCAAACTTTGCATTCGGTAACATTAGCTTAACGGATATTGAGAACACTTAAGAAATTCTATGCAGTGGTGGGTATCATCCCTAGCTATATGCGCTGACAAAACCTGAAGGGAAATTAGTGCAAAGGCGAAGACCCTTCGAAGTAGCGTGCGCTAACATCGCTTCTACATAATTATAGTTTATGCGCACTCACGGACACACGGACCGCCACACTTTCCATCTTCCTGGCCGTATAAGACTTCGCTGTAAAAAGAGCATCTAAACAGTTATATAAAAAAGAGCATAAAACTTCAATTATCTCCTGGTTTTCTTCCATGCAAACATGCAAAAAAGCCAAGCAACGCTCTTACACTCGAATCGCAACAAACGTCACAAAGGCCCGATCATGCACGCGGCCCCAGCCCCCTACGCTCTCTCACGGGTGTTGGGGCGTGAAAAAGAGTTTCCAGCTAAGGCTACCGCAACCTCGCATTTACGGCTGCGGGAAGAACACACACCGCGAGCACACGTGCATCGACATTCCACGCACAGCCACGCGCTGCTAGGCTGAACAGCGTTCGAATATCGACCCCACCTTACCGCAAATGCTTCCTGCGAATAGCAATTGCGAAAACAGCCTCATTGTAGAAGGAAGTGAGGCGTTGGCAATGTGTGTTTATATTTTCTCTGCATGCCTTGCTTTCTTCCGAGGTGAATCCCCAAACAATTTGCTCAACGTTCTGTTGCTCTAATCTCGCTACTTTCGAGTACAATAGCGTCGCTTGTAGTTGTTTGCTGTTCGTGGTTCCTAACTGCACAACTGCGCTCTTTCGAAACCCAGAGGCAAAACTTCGTTACAGTGGATCGTCCACAAATGACCCGCTTTAATTGAGAATAAACAGACAAGCCCGAAGGGCACCTACAGCGAAGCGTGTAAGCATATTTGTTCTATTCTGACCGCGATCGTAATGGCGGACCCAGTACTCCTGCACTTGACGATGATCGTGGCTTGCTAAACTTTCTGTTCGGCTTGTGGTGGAATCACAAAGGCGTGCTAGACGTGCAAACGCGGGGCACAGGAGAAGAAATCGAGACAGCACAAACGCATTTCTTTCTTTTCAGACGAATCTTTATGAACTGTGTTCGCCTCCGTGGTACTGCAGCTACGGTGTTGCTGACCGAAAGTCACGGACTCAGTCTTAACATTGATGATCACATGTAGTTGGAGGTAGTGCCTTGTACTGGGCGATGTCAGTGCACGTTAAAGAACACCAAATGGTAGACACTGCCGGAGCCCTCCACTGCGGTGGGCCTCAAAAATATCGTGTCTTTGGCACGTCAAGACCCACATATTGTTATCCTCACCCACTAGCTAATATTTGTGAGCTTGTAGTGGTGTATCTTTGCAAACGTGATTTTGTTCAGGGTAACTCCGATAGCGTTCTTCAATCATTATGGCTATCTATTTGTAGCTATGGTAGTCGACCGGCAGAGGAGCCTTCTGTCTCAAACTGCAGGCTGTAAGAGCTAGTGTTCCATCCATTTATAGGCAGGAAACGTGACGCTCGAAAAGAAGCCAAAAGCGGCTTACGTATATGTTATGATAAAAATTAGTCATAGCAAATGGGAGAAATAACAGCTGTCTTGTTATTTCTCAAAAAGAGTTATAATGTAGGATGCTTTGCATGACGTGTTTTTTTTATTTTCTTCTTTTAATTTCGAAAACTTGCCCTCAGGAATGGTATACTCTCCGGCTTTCTGCCTAAAAATTGTTGCACTTATTCGAATGTTACTTCTCTGCCGTGGAGGTTCCTTCAAAAAGAAATACGGTTTAATCTGAGTTCACAACTTTTGCACATACCGCACCAGTAGGAAGTCATTAGGAGTAAGATGGTGACATCTTATTCTTGTAACTCGCGTTACGAAGCAGAAATTACAAATACTTGCTATTGTGAGTGTTTGAATGTCCCGCCTAAATCATGAACTTTTCTTTCTTTCTTTCTTTCTTTCTTTCTTTCTTTCTTTCTTTCTTTCTTTCTTTCTTTCTTTCTTTCTTTCTTTCTTTCTTTCTTTCTTTCTTTCTTTCTTTCTTTCTTTCTTTCTCCTTGCGCAATGCTCTCGCCTATGCATCTTCCCGGGAATCGGATCTTCATCCACACGCTTAGCAGCGCAGCACTTCAGTTGCTACAGGCAAGAACGACGGCCATGCATTCATATCACAATGGACTATGGCAACGTCCAATGAAAAGCGACCTCGATATCAGATAACGCTCATAGCCGAGAAGCCCACCATCGAGGGAGCATCAGTTATTGAAAACGGGTGCATAAAAATTTACACCATCTTCCCAAAGGGAACCCAGATGGGATGCGAAGCAGCAGCGTTGCGCACGGGTGGCGTCACGGGTTGAACGGCGCTAACGTGGGTGCTGCGGTGAGCGCTGGAAGATTTGTTTGAAGCGATGGCTGGCGTAGGTCTTGTCGTTGCGCATGAGGCGGCAGCTGCGGGCGCTGCGGCGAGCGCGCGGCAGGTGAGGGAGAGAGTGACGTCAGCGCGTACTGCGAGGGGAGCGTGACGTCAACGCACAGCTGCGGCGTGACCTACTTGGCACTGCTCCAACACCTGCGGCGAGGGGAGCGCGTTCGTACGGACGCACGGACGGAGGGACAGCGTTACACAGCCTAGTCAAAGAGCAGCTTCGCATCTAATAAATACGCAATGTGAACGGCGGCGCGCTTTGGAGGGCTGCACCTCGCCGGTGCCGCCACAGCTATCTGTAAGTCATAACAACCTTCAAGTGAAAAGCAGGCGCTTCCAATATCTCCCCCCTGATCCGTCTGCTAAACAGAATACGAAGCTACGAGTGAACTTCATGTGCTGCGGCTCACCTAAAAAAAAGTGGACGAAATAGAGACAATAAGAGCTGCTTCGTTAGTGACACATTGACGTCTGAATCTTAGAAACAAACGAGATAAATAAAATAAACTTGTCCGGGACCTCGATAAATGAAGCTTCCATGGGCCCGAGTTTGTAGTGGACTTACCCGTCCTAGAGAGACTGCAGCAACTTGACATTCGCTGTGGGAAAACCGCATTAACGTTGCATCACCCTTCTTATGGGCCTCGCGCGCTGGTTCTAAATCAATACGGCTTTTCTGCGGGCACGTGTGTGCAGACTTAAGTACACATTGGGCCACTGAGATTTTTCTTCCACACAAAAAGCAAGTTTATACGATCGGTCTTCTTTCTACAGACTTTTGCGGTAAGTAAACCACGACATCCGCTCACGTTCTTCTACTTCTCGAGTTTTAGTTGCGGTGACAAGCACCGTTATGGGAACTAAGAGCATGTGACGCCTTCCTAGAGCTATTTCTGAGCCTTAAAAAAAGCATGAAAAGCAAATTATATATTTGTGCCTCTAGAACCTCGACAAATGTTTCAAGGTGTTGTCATCGCCGCCTTAGCAGAAGCTGCAAGATCGCCTCTTACGGTCCAGCTTTAATAAGGCGCAATTCTTAGATTCTTCGTCAAACGCGAAATTTGACCGTCCGCGTCCCGCGTAGACGGAGTCTCGCGTCCCGCGGCGTCGGGTACGAGTGGTACAAAGAATCGTCATCACGACATGGCGCCACGATGGCGCCCCAGATCACCAAAATTTGTGACGTCATCATGATATCACCGGGACCTCATGTGACGCAACGTCCCACGATAACGTCAACACATCGAATCATTGCTCGGTCCATGGTGGTCCGATCACGGAGGCCATGCAAAACCAGGTGAGGTGCCTCTAATCTTAGAGGCAGTGCAAAACCACGGTTCGTGCGGAAAGGTTTCGCAGGGTGGCGGGGCAGCATCGATACATAAACAGAGGGAATCGAAGATGGCTTTCACCTTCAAGTCGTCAATGCTAAAGAGACTCTGAGAGTTTTTCGATCCAAGATCGCTGGTTCTGAAGAACCAGCGATCTTGAATCGCTGGTTCTTCAAAACCAGCGATCCAAGAACAACCTTCGGCGTACCCGTTGTGGACGTTACCGAACGCAATGTTTCAAAATTTTCGCGAAAACTCTCCAGAAATTAGCAAAGATATATAAGGTTACTCCGAAGGTAAGCGAGTGTAATCACACCTGTGGTGTCGCTTCTTTATATTCTTTGCAATCGTAAAGCAAGGCGCAGAGCAACACGACATCCCTGCATGGTGTAAGTCGCCGCCATAGAAACAAAAGTTATGACACCCGTCACAGAACTCCGGGGAATATGTTAGCTGTAGTAAATGAGAAGATTTACGTTTGCCCTACCGGAGTCGAGCTGGGCATATCCATTATGAAACAGGCATTTGGGGGCGCCGCAGTTTACCTACCCGGATTCGTTTCGCTGTGTTTTCTTCAATAATCATATTCGGACGACTGCCGCGCCTTGACGTATCGGCAGTGGACGCCGTTCGATGTAAAGAAACCCCCCAAGGGCGGGTTCAAGGTTTGTTGCAACTGACTCGCTTGTCCCCTCACCAGATGGTCGAAATTTCCGGAGCCCTCCACTACGGCGTCTCTCATAATCATATCGTGGTTCTGGGACGTAAAACCCCAGATATTATTATTATTATTATTATTATTATTATTATTATTATTATTATTATTATTATTATTATTATTATTATTTATATAGTTTTAGTATACAGTTCTCGGAATAGAGCAGCGGGTCATATTGTTCAGCACTGCAGGACCTGTGGTTGTGCACATTCACTTGATAACTGCATCGTCATCAGCACTAGCAACAATAAGATAACCCGCGAGATTACTGAGGTGCGAAAGGCGCGAGATTATTATATCGCGAAAGAGGGAGTTGCTGCTATCAGCCCAGCATGTATTGACTGAACGAAAAAATAATAATATCTGGGGTTTAACGTCCCAAAACCACACTATGATTATGAGAGACACCGTAGTGGAGGGCTCCGAAAATTTCGACCATCTGGTGTTCTTTAACGTGCACTGACATCGCACAGTACATGGGCCTCTACCATTTCGCCTCCATCGAAATGCGACCGCCGCGGCCGGGATCGAACCCGCGACCTTCGGGTCAGCAGCCGAGCACCCTAACCGCTATACCACCGCGGCGGACGACTGAACGAAAAAAAGAATTTGTGTTCCTAAACAAACAGCAGTGGCGTGGCTCTTGCATGTGTCACTGTGTGGCATTACACTTAATTGCTGCAATCATTCTGCTCCCGCCCCATCGTTATGTGTTCATTTGATTTGCTTCGTCGGCAAATTATCTTTTTTCGATCATGGTGTCAATGCTCTATAACACCAATATCTGACGCAATCGGTGCTCTTCTTGTCGCCTTTTGATATAGTACCTTCGAATACGAATTATGGGTGCTCGTAAACCAGTAAGGTAATTTTTCTTGAAAGAGATGACAACATAAGATATATTTATGGAGAACTTTCTTGGAAGAATTCGCAGGGGGGGGGGGGGGGAGGTCAAGGCACTCCCCTACGTAATTCGCGCCTTTGATCGATAAATATTTAAATGGTGTATGAAAGACACTGCTTTAGAATACGCGTGAGTAGACGTGAGTATAAACGTGAATCCAGGCAAGGCTGATAGTAATGTTGAAGATGAGTAGATATGACCCTAGGTCGACAAAGAAAAGTGGAACTCACTCAGACTCACTCAAGAAATATATCTTGCGCTTTGGACTCACTCGGACTCACTGACGAAAATTTTTTTCAACCGGACTCACTTGGACTCAAACTCACCAAAATATTACTCACTCGGACTCACTCAGACTCACGGCTCAATCTAAGTCTGAGTGAATCCGAGTGAGTCGACTCATGAGTGAGTTCGCCGACCTATGCAGCCAGGTCGCTTAGCGCTTGCGCGCACCGGTCAACGTATATGTCCCACCTCTATGCAATAAACATTCCATTGGAAGTAAGCGCATCGTCCTGTCGCCACTTTCATTGTGCGCGTCTTTTTTGTGTGCCACAAGTTTCAACATGTATCAGCCCCAACAAGCCCATTCCGACGTCCATTCGCGAAAAAACTCATTCTATTTTTTGACGTTCTTGAATTCCGAAAATTTTATTACCACTCATGAAGTGGTTTTTGGCGCGAACAGCTTAGACTAAAAGCTGCACTGCACAATGCAATATGACCATGGAAGATTTTAACGCGATAGCGTTAAACAGCTCTCTTCGCAGAAATTCCGGCGTCGGCGGCGTCGTCGTTGGCTGTGAGCGCAAAATCATCTCGTCCGGGACCGAAAAATCGAGAAAGATGCAAATAAAATAAATAAAAATTTCCGGGCCCGAGTGAGGATCGAACCAAGGCCGTCTACGTGGCAAGCAGGTGTTCTACCACACAGCCACGCTTCTGCTTGGAATTACATTCAAGATAACTTCGTCTGCTTGGAAATGCAGTGAAAATAACTTTCATGCTTTTCAAACACACGCGTCCTGTATACAGGCGTCAGAATACAACGTGTAATATCGCAGTAATATTGCGTGGTACAAGCGTACATTGCCATCGGGCGCCAGAACATGTGAATGTTATAATGGCATCGTGATTCAAAGCCAGCCAACCATTACAAAATGCACACACGTTACTGCGCGTATTCCCTTAAGACCACGTAGTGGGTGCATAGCAAGTTCGAAAACATTTCCCGCCCATAATTTCTCGTGGTTTAAAGCATGCTAGCCATTACATAGTATGCACTAAGTGATTGAAGTACGTACTAGGGACAGGATATCGCGATCGCGTTCAATTCTTAAAGGCGAAGCTTAAGGGTCACCCAATTTTTTTAACAGAAGGGTCGTGCGCGGTAAGCACGCAGTTTATTAAACGTGGATTGTGCGCGTCAGCCCGGACATCTAATACCGTAATCCGAGTTGCCGTTGGAGCTTTCAGTGTAGCGGTGATGCATGCGGCTTTTCTTTTCTTTTTTTTTTTTTTTCTTTTTTGCAGATGGTGGTGTCGAGGTTGTGGATTAACCTTTGGGCGGACAACAACAATATTACTATGATCACCAAAGCGAAAGCTAATATGAAACCCGGGACCCGTAATATTTATATCCGACGTCACCAAACTGTTTCTAATTAAGTGCACTCGCAGTAAATAAATTGCGAGGGAAGGCTTAAAACCGTCTTGCTTTCTTTCTGACATTGTATCAACGTCATGGCAGGTTATATTTTAAAGCAACGGCCACGCATGCATTGTGAGCGTCACTGAAATTAAGTAAATGTAGGGTATTATGTGCTGGACCAACGATATGATTTGGGGGGTACGCTGTAGCGGACGCTGCATTATTAGCTTCCAGCCAAATGAGTTCATTACCATAAATTTAAATTTAACTACACCAATGTTTATTGCATTTCACACCCCTCTCCTCCTACCGTTACTAAAAGCGGTGGCGTGAACCGAACACGCGTCCTCCAGCTTAGCAGGGCAACATTTTAGCAGCTATGCTACCACGGTGCGTGTGTCCATAGGTCGGCGAAGTCGCTCATGAGTCGACTCACTCAGACTCAGACTCAGATTGATCCGCGAGTCTGAGTCTGAGTGAGTCCAAAGCACAAGATATATTTCTTGAGTGAGTCTGAGTGAGTTCTACTTTTTTTGCCGACCTATAGTCATATCTACTCGCCTTCAACATTACTATCAGCCTTGCCTGGATTCACGTTTATACTCACGCCAGCTCACACGTATTCCAAAGCAGTGCCTTTCATACACCATCACAATATTTATTGATCACAGGCGCGAATTACGTAGGGGAGTGCCTTGACCTCCCCCCACTTGCCAACTCTTCGAAGGAAGTTCTTCATAAATACATGTTATGTTGTCATCTCTTTCAAGAAAAAACGACTACGGGTTTACGAGCACTCATAACTAGTATTCGAAGGTACTATATCTAAAGGCGTTACGAAGAGCACCGGTTGCGTGAGATATTGGTGTTATAGAGCATTGACACCATCGTCGAAAAAGATAATTCTAGGCTAACGGACTCATGAGTCGGCTCACTCGGACTCACTGAGACTCAGATCGAGCCGTGAGTCTGAGTCTGAGTGAGACCGCGTGAGTAATGTTTTGGTGAGTTTGAGTCCGAGTGAGTCCGGCTGAAGAAAATTTTCGGTGTGTGTGAGTCTGAGTGAGTCCGGCTCGGAAAAATTTTGGGGAGTCTGAGTCCGAGTGAGTCCTAAGCGCAAAATATATTTCATGAGTGAGTCTGAGTGAGCTCCACAAGTTTTGCCGACCTATGCGTGTGTCTAACAGGTAGCTGCGCTTAGTAATGAAGCGGTAAGTTTTATGCCATGGCACAAGCTATGGTAAGGATACTTCATCTACGTCTCTGATGAATTATCACATCACACGATCTTGCAGTGCCTCTAGCATCGGTCCATTTTTGACCCAGCGACGATATCATATAATGACATCATGTGACTCCGTGACGTCATACGGTGACGTCATAGCGTGATCATGGTTTGTTGCATCAATCCTGTTGACACCGCCGACGCCGACGGTCATTTTTCGCGTTTGGCGAGGCATCTTAGGCTTTCGCCTTTAAAATATGAATACGCTCTCCAACAAAAAAAATTACACCATCTTCCCGAGGGGAACTTGGGGTGATGCGGAGCATCGCGGATCGTTATTACGCGCTCGCGTGCAGCATCGGGAGCAGCCTCTCATGTTGACGTTTACACGCGGCTTCCCGTTCTCGAAAGGTCGGGTTCCGCCGCTCGCTTCGTACGTTTACGTTGAACTTCATGGTCCCGAACCTCAGGTTCTGCGGCTCGACGTTCACGAACCAACGCTGCTTCACGTGCTCGAAGCTCAGGATCCGCTGCTCGACGTTGACGCTTCCGAAGCTGCTTCGCGCTGACGAAGTTCAGGGTCCGCCGCTCGCTTCAAGCGTTTGCGTTCAGCGTCGCGTGCCCTTCGCTTCGCAGCTTTGTCTTGAGTGGACGTAACGTTGCTAGTGTTTGGGCTGATGCTGACGCGTGCTTGCGTCAGCCCGCTCACTGACGGGACTGTTGCTTCCATCACACTTCATCGGAAGCATCAACGGAGTCAAGCGGAGTCAACCGAAGCAAGCGCTGCTCTGAACGCGCGCAGCGCTCTACCCGTTTAGAGGAGGAGAGTAGCGCATGCGCCGCGAGAGCAGAAGCGAGAACGCAGGAGAAGCGCAAGCAGGTGGTAGGAGAGAAGTGGAGAGAGTAACCCGCAGCTGTTGGAGAGAGGAAAGGAGGAGAGTTGCGCATGCGCAGTGTGAGTTCGGACGCCGACAACGCCGCGGGACATGCCCCCGCTATAAGATGCTTCGCATCTAATAGGAAAACCTAGCGAAAGTATTTGTGGAAGCCGCGTTCATGCCAAGAAACTCATCGATGTTCCTAACACTCGGAGCGGAGGGATCAGTTAGAAAACAAAGTTAAGGAGAAGACATTCAACTCCCAAGCATACAAGGTGTTCGGAAACGTTCCCTCAGCTTAGCTTCCAAAGCCAATGCACCTAGGCCGTGTGTCTCTCAGGACGTTCGCCATGTCAAAAAGAAAAGAAAAACACGATTTCCGTAGTTGGTACCACGAGCAGCTATCGTTTCGCCATGCTTGTCTGTCTTTTACTGTATACCCCGCCAGTTACAATAAACAACGATCGTGACCGGCCTAGATAAGCGCCGAACAAAGGACGGCTCTTCGAGAACAAGGTTCTCCTCTCTGCAAGGAGCCATCGATAGAGACCATCGATGCGTCTTTCGCTGCTGGAGATGCAGCCTGGCGCGCTAATGTTCTAGCACTGCTGCCTCGACGAGGAGCGAAGGCTTTCCCTGGGTTCGGGCAATAAACGATCGTGAACACCAAAGAGCGTGTAGTGCCTGCGACATCTGACGATCACCCTGTGAAAGAAGCAAAGTTCCCTATCTCGGAGGCCATGGTTCAGGAGAGGCTTCGAGCGCCGCGGCAGCAAAGCTGGCGCGAGGAACGAAGAAATAAAGAAAGAGTTAGTCGGTACCTGTGCTTCGGTGCTAGAAGCACGTCTCGTTGTCTTATTGTTACGTGTGCCCCGTACAAGCACAAGCGGCTGAGTCTACTAAGAAGGACAGCGAGTAGTTTTCGAATGAGCAATGCTCCGGACGTGTAGACACCATCTGTGAGTCTGTAGCAATCCTCTTGCGAGATGCAGGCAATATCCCTGAGTTCGTCCTCACTGCAAATCGCGCAACATTTGCGAGAGTCTCGTGGAGAGAAGAGAGGAAAGAAAAACTTTTCATGGCGTCTTCACGGCGGTTATCTATAAGAAAATTATCTGTCCCCAAACGGCGCGAATCATGGTCGACTGTCTACAAATGTGTCCAATTAACACTACATAATTCTAAGTTTCTCAGCGTTACACTCCAACAAAGGAAATGAAGTGATACGTTGCACCGTGCGAGTTTGTCATCAACACCTAAATAGCGTGTAATTGCATTTCGGTCAGGCACGTTGTATTTTTACGTAAAAATGATCGAATTGCTGTCTCAAAAATGAATGGGTAATTTGTTTTCGGTTCAGTTCCTTTAGAGCAAAGAAAAAAATAATACATTTGGCTTGAGTCCCAGGATCCCGGCATGTCAACGGAGACGTCGAACGTTGTAGCTCCTTCCCCAAATTGCTCAACTGCACTCATACGCAGATCATTTAAGTTAAAGAAAGACACAGTGATTATACAGAAGAATCAATTCATCTAATTGCAATGCATCTTGCTGTTTCTTGAACGCTAGTAAAAAGAACTGGTGAAACAAGTTGCATCCACTTAGGTCGACGTTGAGAATCAAGAGGCAATACAAATAATATTTCCTTATAATGGTGTCCTTATATGATATCTATAGTTACGAATAAATTGTAAACACGTACCTTGGAATTTCTAAGGGTGGCATTTTTTTTATTTACCCGTGTAAGAAAACTTAAGAATCCTTATACAGTTGGTGCAATGTGTAATAAAAATTCGTGATATGTATTCACGTTAATATAACTGCTCGCTGACAAGTATTTCGATAAGAGCAATTGAACTAAATATTTCTTTTAGTTTATCTAGACTTGAAATGCGCACGGTAGGCTTACTTACAACTTTCGTATTCTCGTATCTCGCTCCGTAGACGAGAGGAAACTGACAGCTTCGCAGCATGTTTCTTGTTACTCTGAGTTATGCCTCATCGCTACCCACCACTTTTTCTAAACAAATGACACCGCTAATACGATTATGCTTAAAAACAAGACTTCATTGAATGCAATGCTCCGGTATCATTTCTTCCTTCTGTCACTGCTACCGATCCAACTACGCATTGTACCGAAATTAACAGCACGAACACAAGAGCAAAAGACGAAGCGCAGGGACGAAGACATGCGTTAATAATAAATGTAAACTAAAACTACTGTGCATACGTATGCAGAGTATGTTAAAATCGCACCTATAGTAAAAGGTTTACACGGCGGAAACGCTTTTTTACTAAGGTTATCCTGATTTTCGACGACAGTTGGTAATAAAAGATCGTGAGCTAGAAACATTAAAAAATTCAACCAGCTTTGCCTTGCGGACCCTGATGAAACAGCGGAGTTGGGGGCCCTCCCTTCATCATGCTATCGCTTTTCTAAATTTTGCAAGTATTTCACATACGTTGTACTACTTTTTTTCACTAACACTCTTTGTTAAGCTTTGAGGTGCTATATATAATTTTATTGCATCTTGACCATGGCAAACTTATACAAAAGTTTACAAAGAAGCCTTCGCTTAAGATGCACGTTAATGGCAACGTCATCAGGAATGTTTCTGGGAAGGTAATCTGCCGTTGTCTGAACGTCAATTGGCACTTACACTTCCTGCCCTCTGATCCCATGCTGGCCATTTTCGTGCGCTATCCCATTCTCGCGTGGGTTTTAATGACGATAGTCTTTCTTGGGATACTTCTTCGCAGAAAGTTTGGTCTGTCTGTCTGTCTGTCTGTCTGTCTGTCTGTCTGTCTGTCTGTCTGTCTGTCTGTCTGTAACCCGATTCAGCTACTCGGCCAAAGTTTAACCACTTTCTCAGCGCCCAGCCATCTTGCACAAGTATTTTTGTTCATACTTGTGAACATTGTCGATCAAAAAGCAAATGTTACGCATGTCTGAGGCGCAACATAGTAGCTGGTATGTTCCTTTATAAGAAAATGCATAGATACGTAATTCTGAAGACCCCAGCGTTTCTTAGGCTGCGCTCAAAAAGCGACGCTATACACGAACTGCGACGCTATGCACGAAAAAGCCCTCGGCCGACGATATGTTGGTGCAGCTGGCAGTGGCCCTGGGTTCTGCACAAGGTGATGTTTCTCGACAGCACTGCCAGATGGCGTCCATGTCTCACGCAGCTCCTCCTCTATTTTATCAAGGCCAGCCATATGCGGCCGATTCAACATAGAGAAAGCGCTGTCTGAGGCAAGGCAAAACATTGTAGTACGGCCGGCAGAAGACTATCGTCTTTCGACGACATTTGCAGCGAAGCACGCAGATACGCGGCCAATTTTTTTTGCAGACGCTCACGTCGGGTGCCTACTTCATCGGGAAAACGAGGAAGCTTGACCAAATTAAAAGCGCAAATGTCGCAGAAACGAGACAACTGCGTTCTATGCGATTAAAAGCAAGGTTTTTTTTTGTTTTGTTATTATGTTCATTACAACAGCGCACCTTCGGCGCTCGCAATCTTCTTCTTCCTATTGTTGTCTCCTATGAGTTCCATCGGGTTCCGGCTCGCAAGAATAAGTTTCTTCATTTTTAGCTGACAATGGTGAGTCGTGAGACTTGCCCCAATTTCTGTAGCACATGCCCGTCAAATGAATCGTGTTTTTTATTCATTTTTAGTGGACTGGTGGTAAGTTGTAAGATTTACCCGATTTATTCGGCACGTGCCCGTAAATGAACCACGTGATCAGCGTTACGCGAACATTGGACACGAAAGACTCGACTATGTACAGCTTGGCTTCTAAAAAAAAAAAAAAAAAGGCCAGCCAGCGGGCGTGGTTTTGGCAGCGGGCTCGTGATTTACGATCGCTTCCGCAAAGAACTAGCAAACAAATAAGGTAGCTCAACAGGAGCAACCCGCGAACTTACTTTATGACAAAAATGGAAAACAAGATGTTTGGGGGGAGAGGTATAGGAGTGAATGAAGGGGATGACATGTAGTGTGCGTGGTGAAGACAGGAAGACGAAGAACAGCGTACGCAGCTTCCGAGCGTGCTTAATGAGCAAGAACCATAAATGAAGCAAGAACTCTCTGCTTATGCGGAGCAACAAAAGGCTGGCTCGTCAGTTTCCAATTAATAAATGTGGAGGGTCATAAATGTAGTGAATAGAAGGGAAAACGATGCATTTGCGTTGTGTAAAAGGGAAATAAAAAACTTCATTGCACTACAAGTTTAACGATACCCTGGACAAACAGTAAAGAGAGCTCGGTAGTAATATTTTTCGTAATTTGTTTGGGCGGTAACAAGCCTATGCAATGCGGTCATGTGCAAATGATTAGCTGCCAGGGACCGCATTCTTTAAAAAAACTTTTGGTGAGTTACCCACATATCTCGAGTACCCACGTGGTCTCGTTTGAGCGCCCGAATAACGGCTCTGGCTTTTAGTTCAAGGTCACTTGTTGACCGGCGACCAAGGGAGCTAAAAGCATTTCAAGCTTCAGCGTAAATAAGAAAAAAGAAAACTGATGGAATGTTGTCTTTGAACTTCGCACTCGCAACTGAGCTATCAGTTTGTTCTTTAGGGAGAGGTACATAATGCGACAGTTCTTACATTTCCTGATGTCGACCAGCAGTTTAGCCGACTTACTCTATCCCTATACCCATTTGCATCGACGGGGAACATCAAAATAACTATTGATCATCACTTGCCGACATATCCGTACATTTGTTAGGCATGCCATAATGAGTTACTCCGGGACAAAACTCTACCACCTGGGCATTCTTAATGGGTTCCCCAATCTAAGAAGTCTGGTTTATTTGCATTTCACCTCGGTTTGGAATGGATTCCCTGCGGCCGGGAATTCAAGTCATTAAATCTTTCTTAGCCGCACAACGCTCCTACACCGATCAGCAGTCGTAAAACTCTCCTCGTGGGCTTCCGCGGGCTTTAAACTTTCGAGCTTGTACAAGTACGCTGACTATAGTTCGCAAAATATGACAATCTAAACAATCATATAGACCACGTATTCACGGCACACAATTTAGCGAGTGCGTCTCTTATGCACACACATGGTTATAGTTTTCTTTACCCACTCGACCCACTTCTCAGATCAAGTCTTTAGTCGTCCATGTTTTTGTGTAATCATAATTTCTTTTGTGCAATCAAGAAGACGGCGAACTGAAAAAACTTGGTAGACGAGACCACGAGTAACCGCTTCAAAATCGCAATCTGGACGACCAAAGTAAAAAAAAAGAAAACATCTCGAGCAAACGACGTCCTTGTTAGGAACGCAGTCTGTTTCCAATATCTTGCAGCAGATTTTTTTTCTCCATTTGGGGAAAACCTCCTCAACAGACTTTGTCCTCGAAGTAACGGAAAACTACATACTTCACTGAAGCGCGTGCTCACTGTATTCCCGTAAAGAATAAAAAAAGAACGAGAAATACGTTATAGAACACCCTGCTATACTCAATCTGGAATAACTCAGAATAATCTGTTCTTCATTTCCGACTATGAAGTATCCAGTGTTGCTAGGCAGGCAGTGACAGAAATGTGAGCGCAACTCTGAAAAGGCTATGGAGATTTATTCAAGATTGGAGAAGGAAAAAAGCCCCCACCTCCCCGAAGGGAATCGTGAGGAAATGCGAATGCATTTCGCGCGCGCTTCACTCCATTTATATATGGTGGTTGTGGTTTGAAGAAGGAAAAGGCGCCTAATTTCTGCAGCCCGGTCGGGAGCACGGCGCAGCGCCTTTTTTTTTTTGCTTTTTCTTGTTTTTTTTAATTTTTTTTATTTATTTCTTTAATTTTTTTTTCATATATAGCTCCGCCGAGCTCCGCCGCAGACCGCTTTTAGTTAACGCGCACGCTGCGAATTTTTATTGTTCAACAACGCACAGGAGAAATTTCCCACCGGCACCACCTTGGAGGTCAAGATTCATTGCCATATATACGGGGTGGCCAGTGAACGGTTGTGCAGCGCGAGCAGTCGGTTTTTTCAACCAAGAAACCCGCTAGCAGACGCTGCCTGTGTCGGCGTCGCCAGGCGAGAGAGGGAGAGGGGGGGAGCGTAGGAGAGGAGAGAGAGGTGGGGTGCGCATGCGCAGTGGGAGTGTGGACGCTGCGGGCAGAGATGCCTAGAGAAGAGAGGGGGGAGCGTAGGAGAGAAGAAGAGAGGTGGGACGCGCATGCGCAGTGGGGAGTGTGGACGGCGCGGGCAGGGATGCCTAGAGGAGAGAGGGGGGGAGCGTAGCAGGGGGAGAGAGGAGGGGAGGCGCATGCGCAGTGAGGGTGTGGTTGCCGCGGGGAGGGATGCCTAGGGGAGGGAGAGAGGAGGTTTCTTATCTTTATTTTTTTTTTTTTGAAAGGGTTTGCGCATGCGCAGTAAGGGCGGTCACGCCGTACACCACCACCACCGGATTAAGCTTCGCCATAAGATGCTTCACATCTAACACCTGCCGGCGCGCACACCTCCTCAACCTATCCTCCTACTCCTCCTCTGCGGACAACGCCAACGCCAACGCCGGATGCCTGACATAGCCCGACTATGAAATGCATTCGCATTTAAAAAGAAATCTCTCTCTAGCATCTTTTTAGCGCTCAACAGAACACGGGACAGCAGGAACAGCACCGAGACTGTGATTTCGTTCCTATCATGCGGTGTCCTTTCAGGCGATACCGTTGCCATGGATTTTTATCGCGCTTAATCAATGACCTTCATCTATCTATCTATCTATCTATCTATCTATCTATCTATCTATCTATCTATCTATCTATCTATCTATCTATCTATCTATCTATCTATCTATCTATCTATCTATCTATCTGTCTGTCTGTCTGTCTGTCTGTCTGTCTGTCTGTCTGTCTGTCTGTCTGTCTGTCTGTCTAATGTTTACATTGTATCCATGTATGCCGTACATTGCGGCGGAATACTTCAGCAATGCACAAATTGTAACTTCTCGCCAAGGTAGCTTTGTGACGATGACGTTGAACTCACGTTAAACCCGTAGACGTGGGTTTGATTGCAGTCGTCATGGTAACCGTTCGATGGGGAGCGAAGTGAAAGAGCAGTTGCGTGCGTAGCTTTAGGTGGACGTTCGCAAACTGAGATCATCAAATCTATTTCCCGAATTTATGTTTAAGCAAATGGATTACACTTTTAATTCGAAAGAACGAAATGAATGCGATCTATTCGCATACACTATATAAGACGATGCGAGCGCTTGCTCTTGTACTCTTATCAAGTAGGCCGTTTCCTTTAAAAGCGTTAGCTGTACCACTCCCGGTAAAAAACCAAAAAATGCTTTGATGCATGCGTTGGACCTTCAGGATCAGCCAAGGTCAATCTTTCCTCCTCCTCCTCCTCCTCGCAAGTGCGGCTGCTTCCGCGCAGAGGTGCCGACGCGTGGGACGCCGCCACGGCTGTCTTTCCGCGGTACTTGGTGCTGTCGCTCGACAGGCTCGCATGGTTTAAGCACGTTCAACCATTGTACTTTCTATAGGGATCATACTGGCGGAGGTTAAGAGGCGAGTTTACAAGGAGCTCTGCGAATGGGGTTTTCATCGTTCTTAGGGGTATACAATAAAGGGAGATGAACACTAACAAGATACAAAAGTAGGTTATAATCACTAACAGATCATCGGTTTGCCTACTTCGCGTATTTAAAACTATCTTTTAACTACCCACCATGCTAGCTTATTGCCTGAGGTATTGCGCTGCTCTAGGACGTATCTTTGATTCCTTGCCACGGTGGCTCCAGCCGCATTTAGTTGGTGCAAGATACATGAAACACCCACGTCTACTTAGATTTAGTTGCATCTTGAAGAAGTCCTGGTAGTTAAAATCACTCCCGAGTCCCCTCCTCTGTGTCACTTATCTCGCTATTTGTATTGCGCAGCGAGAGAAATAACAAGCAAGCTAGAGTCTTGTCCCCATCTCTAGTCACCAAATCAATCACAGAAACCATACAGGCCGGATACTAAGTTACAAAAAAAAATGGCTAGCGTGTGCGTGCTCCGAGAAGGTTGCGACAAGTGGTAGTGCGAAACTGGAAATTGTCTTGCAAACTTTGGCGACATTCTAATCACTCTTACATCACACACATCCAGAGTACCGCGCGCGATTTTTCTATCAGATGCAGATCTGCTTGACCCAACATAAACTAAACTCCTGGAAGGGTAGAAGGATCTGAACGTGAGCAACGCGCATTTAATCCCCGCCAGAAGGGGCAGTAAGGAAACTACCACTAAACGCATAAATACCACAAATTCTGACCTCTGCCACTAGTGGTCAGCCAGAAACCACAGGGACCGTACATGAACACTGCTTCTAGGTCATATTTCCCCCACTTCTGGCGATGTTTTCGGTGACAAACATTCAGCCACGACTCGCAGAGCGAGCGTGGTTGACTATAATTTGCATGATTGCTCATTTACTTATATATCATCTCACAATTGCGCTATTTAAGCCATTGATCCACCTTACGCTATCAAGTCTATTTTGTCCTGATTACCTTTGAAAACCCACTACATTTCCCTGTAATGGTAGTTTTTTAGTGCCGGTTGTCCCAAGTATTTATGCACGAAACGCTGCTTATTCCTCTGCTTTATATCTCTGAAACTCATTGTTATTCGTCATCAAATACCTCACTTCGATAGCATTATTTAAAAAGCAATCAACTTCTTTCGTCGTCACATTCGAGTCGTCATAATATTTATATTTATTCTTAGAGAATGTTCTTCAATGAAACTTCTGTTAGGCCTATTGGTACATCTCTTTTAAGGTGAAAACTTTAACGCAAACCAGGATGAATCGCAAAAAAAACGGTAAGACGGCTCCAGTGCTTGTCTCATCTATTCTTCGTCGTCCTGGTTTGCGCTGAAGTATTCACCTCAAAAGAATGTTCTTTCACATATAGTTTCTATTTACCTTTAACTGATTTGGAGTATTTCTTGACGTCTTCCACACAACTACAAGGTACGTTGGCTTGTAAGATAATACTTTGTTGTTAGTTATCAATTTTGTCAGAGGCAATCACACACTTACTCTTAAAGCATTGGTAAAGAAACAGAGTTTGCTGCCGAGGAATGATGCCTGCTGAACTTCTGTAGAAACAGGCTTTAGAATAAACGCACTACATCGCATGTGAGAAAAATGCAAGACGAAAAAAAAAACACAACAAAACAAATAAAAAAAAGAGGCAACGTAATAAACAAAACTTCACTTTTCTTCGGCTGCTTCGGGTCCACCGCGGCAGTGTAGCAGTTACGTTGCTCGGCTTCTGACCCGAAAGCCCCAGGTTCGATCCCGGCCGCGGCAGTCATATTTCGATGGAGGCAAAAATGCTAGAGGCCTATGCACTGTGCGGTGTCAGTGCACGTTAAAGAACACAAGACTATCAAAATTTCCGCAGCCTTCTACTTCTCCTTCCCTCAAATCATATCGCGGTTTCGGGACGTAAAACCCGAACATTTTTAGATGCGAAGCAGCTATTTGACTCACGTGTGTAACGCCGTACGTTACGTGCGTCCGTAGGAATGCACCGCAACGCGTTCCCCTCGCCGTAGGTGTTGGAGCGTTGCCAAGTAGGTCACGCCACAGCTGCGCGTCGACGTCACGCTCCCCTCGCACGCTTCCCTCGCAGGTGCGCGCTGACGTCACTCTCTCCCTCTCCCGCAGCCTGCTCGCGGCAGCGCCCGCAGCTGCCGGCTGCTCCGCCCGCTCGCAACACCTCTGAACGTGTCACTTCTCTCTCGTTTAACCCTCTCCACCGCCCGCAACGCTCGACCGCGAGTCGAGTGGAAACACTCTTTCGGCTCGTTTATCTGCGATGACGCCCGTTTCAACCGGGTCAACGCCGTGCGCACCGCTGCTGCGTCGCATCCCATCAGGGTTTCCCTTCGGGGAGATGGTCCAAGTTTTTTTATTACTATTTTATTTCTTCAGTTTCAACATCGGTGCTTCAGTCTAAACATCAAAGGATTCATTTCAAGATGCTACGATACTACGGGATGAAATCTCTAGGCAAGTTAACCCTCTTCGATGTTTGCCGAAAGCCAGTTAAATAATTACACTGTAGAATTACGAGCTAACTGGAGAGACGAATTCGATGCTTCGTAGCTTTAACTGTCAATATTCTGGCACATCCAAGACGCACACAAAAGCGAAATAAAAAACAACCAAAGGAAGCTTCTATTTCTCCAAACGAAGTATTCTTCAATGATGCAAGCCAATGCCACGTGGAACTTATACAAGAACCCAAAGTACATGGATCAAATGTCATTTTTTATGGTGACATTGATGGCATGAAAAGATCAAACACCCGGGGGCAGCTGCGCGGAACCTTTAACGAGAGACTGCCCTTTGATCTTGTAACGAAATGCGTCTGCACAGAACGACGACCTCGCGTTCTTTTTTTTTTCTCTTTATTAACGCGATAGCGGTAAAGAGCTCGTTTCGCAGAAATTCCGGCGTCGGTGTCGGCCTCGGCGTCGTTCGTTGTCAGCGAAAAATCATCATCTTGTCCGTGACCGAAAAATCGAGAAAGATGCAAATAAAATAAATAATAAAAATTTTCGGGTGCGAGTGAGGATCGAACCCGGGTCGTCTGCGTGGCAAGCAGGTGTTCTACCACACAGCCATGCCTCTGCTTGGAAATACTGCGAAAATCACTTCCTCTGCTTGGAAATGCAGTGAAAATAACTTCCATGCTTCGCAAACGCAAGCGTCCTTTATATAGGCGTCGCAATATAACATGTAATATCCCAGGAATATTGCGTGGTACAAGCGTACATTGCCATCGGGCGTCAGAATATGTGACTATCATAACGATTCCATAGTTTAAAGCCAGCCACCCATTACAAACGGCACACACCTTACTGCGCGTATTCCCTTAACACCACGTAGTGGGGTGCATAGCAAGTTCGAAAACATTTCCCACATTTGCCGCGCATAATTTCTGGTTTAAAGCATACTACCCATTACATAGTATGCACTAAGTGGTTGAAGTAGGCACTCGGGACAGGATATCGCTATCGCGTTCAACTCTTAAAGGCGAAGTTTAAGGGTCCCCCCAATTTTTCCTTTATTTTTGCCCTTCATGACAAGAAATTAACAAGGGCATGACACCTCGAAAGCATCAGCCCAACTGTTTTCATGCGCATGCGTCTGCCGTAGGCTGTTCGTCCAGTTGCTAAAAATACAAAACGGGGAAGTTAACAGCGCAGTGCGACGCCACAGAAACCCTTCCATGTGATACCCCTCATAAAAGCCCTTGTTCAACGAGAATAAAACGTCCGGTCTGACGCCTACACCGCACTCGTGTGGTTAAGAGATCGGAGCTGTTGCCCAGGTGTGCAACATTTCGTGAGACTGTCATGTTTGAAATAGGCTATCTGCCTTGAGCTTTAAAACTTTGTAATTTTTTCTATTCTTTCTACTCTATTACCGTGTACTTCTCGAATTCATCGATTTTGTTAGCAATGAAGAAATTTGTTCCTCATTGGCACTTAATGAAATGAATATTTTTCTTTTCACCAAAACATTTTGCTTATATTAAAACTTCTAAATGTTTTTCTCAAGTTGTCTATTATGCTTCGAAAACCATAACGATCTCGCGACTACTCTTTATTTCAATCCATATGTTCTTATTCCGGTAAAAAAGAGAACGCCCCATATGGACATCATTTCATTGAATGTGTTCCCTCCCTGACGCATTTGAACATATTCATCTCCTCGCTTGAAATACGTGTTCTTCAGCGAAAGCTAAAGAATAAAGACGTGAAATAATTTAATTAGTCAAAGAAGTGAATCTGGTGCACGGTGAGATACCGACCGCCGAGAGCGAGTACCTGAACATCATCTTTCATGTCGTTTGAATTGAAAGCGCTTACAGGTGCTATTTTCACGCTTGCTTCATTGATCAACGTTTCTAGAGCCAATCGACCTGATATAATCAAAAGCATTCCAAGATATCAGCGACAGGTATTAGGCGTCAGTATGTGTCATAAGCGTGCCTGCATTTAATTAAGCTTTTTCACGTGTACCATTGCGCACACGATGCCCGATTAGAGCTTTATTATGCACGAACACAAACGAGATTTTTTTTTCTCCGGCACAGGAAACAGCAAAGAACAAAATAGGCGAAAGCTGTTCACTATTTTTCAGGCTCTTCAGACACCGTAAATTGGGGATTGATTTTTAGGACACGACTCATGGTGAATACATAATTAGAAATAGCGCTTTGTAGGCGCTGAGTCCTTTTTGATCTCCGGCGAGGCGGGCTGGTACCTGAATATTAGGGAGACCAAAATGCAATAACCCGACGGTAATTTAATTTAGACTGTCGATGTCAGAATAGCTCTGGCTCCATGTTCGAATGGCACCCTCATATAAACCTTTGTTGTTTTTATACTGTTAAATTAACCAATTAATCAATCAATCAATCAATCAGTCAATCAATCGATGAATCAATAAAATGAAAATAAATTAGTTGACCGATATTAGGTTCGTCACCAGAAAGTCAAGGTGACTTCTTTGTAAGCTGGCGAAAGCATTTAATGAGTTGAAAAATACACATGCTGGATCAAAAAGGCTTGCCAATCAAAGACGGGCTTGCAAACGTTAATTTATTTGTAATGCCCTTTATGTATTTACAGTGCGTTCAGTACACCTTCTCGGATGTGTGTCAGTGCGTGCACTAAAGGTACGGTCATGGACAATCCAAATAAGAACAAGTTATGTTTATCTACAGCGATTTTTTTTTTGCTCTTCTTCGCACTAGTACACATTTAACTTCAGCGTGGTTCCTTCTTGCACGCTGATTTTCAGACCAGAAAAACCTTCGAACGCCACATAATTAGTGACCCGATAAAGTTCTCCCGAGTTATCTTCCCGAAACTTATCTGTCTAATTTCCGATTCGACTGATGCAGATACAATAAGTACGTTCTGCGTCTACCTTTCAAGAGTGTACGGAGCCCGTTCGCGCTTGAAGAAAAAAAATAAAAGCCAGTTCCATGTCTGTGAAATCTGTGTAAACGGCCTAGCTGGCAAACAAGCAGAACCACCTGGCAAACGATAATTGAGTTTGTGGTCTTTGTTCATCTTCTCCTTTCTTTCTTTCATCTCTATCTACATCTTCTTCTTTCATCTTTTTTTTTTATTTTCGATTTCTATAATGCCCTCTCTTCTTCCTACCTCCCAAAAATTGCATCTCTCCTCCTCACCCTGCCTTCTGTTTCACACCCCTAGCTATGATATGCTGTACATGGCCGTGCTATGGTTTACCCTCTCACATCCTTCTTTTCCTCTTCCATCCCCTCCTCCCCACCTTCTCATCAGTCTACCTGACCCTCACTTCTCTTTCCCATGTCCTTGCTAAACTCTACTCTATATGGCTGTTCCATGCTTAGCCCTACCCCCTCCTCCTCTCCTTCCTCCTCACCGTCCACATTTGTGCTCCTCACCCCTACCTCTTATTTTCACCCCCCTTGCTATACTATACAATGCGTCGATATGCTATGCTAGGAGCTGCGTGGCACATACCCGATTTCTGTGGCGCATACCCACCGAGTGCTGCGCAGACAACCACAATTAAATCGTTGCATGGTAGTGGTTGCCTCATTCATTTATATCGGTGTGCAACCATAAAAAGGCGTACGATAAATCATTCCTTGGGCAAGAACTAAGAGACTCCTGCGCTCGAGATGACGCGTAGCAGCGGTTAAAACGATATAGCTAAGGTCATCCACCAAGGTCATCGTTCAACTTGCCGCCGCCCGATCGCCACGCGCGCATGCCCAGAAGACAATCCTCTTATCCAAAGCCCAGTTATTGCTCAACGCCTGGCATATTTATTGTTAATGCCGGCCATCTCGGAGTCAACGTCTCGTAGGTATTCCGCAATGCCGGGAATGCGGGAGTCCATATAGCTAGCTCCGGCTAATTTCCATCGCAAAAGTGATGCAAGAGTGATGAGAAACGCTGCGGCGCTTAGGGACACCCATCCGTGATCCAGGCTATGCCAGCCCGTTGCTTTGAATCATGAGGTTGCTTTGAACCGTGAGCGTGATGTTCTACGGACGCCTGCGATGCAACAGCTTCTCTACGCCCTGACATGCAAATTAAGCAGCCGAGTTTCGCTAGCTTGCTCGGTCGTTGCCTTCAATTTTTTTTTTCACCCTCGCTACACCGATGTCACGCTATACGTTATACGCCCCAATAATTGTTGAGCACACATTTACGCAACGTTTAGGCATTCGACAAGATAAGTTCACACTTCTATGATTTGGTCGGGGTGATGAACGCGACAGCTAAAAGCGGAGGTAATGTTTGAGAACCTAATTGAGCGTGCCACCTTTTTTTTCTTTCTAACCGGCGTCACTTGCTAGACTTTATCATTAATGTCTACACGCTGTCTAAAACCAGTTAAGGTTCTTTGGGCTTACACCTGGAACATCCTGTTACAGTCAACAGCGCTTCCCGGGAAACTTTAACCGAACTAGATTTGCTTCAAATGGAAATTTTTTACTACCTGCTATCCGTACTAATTTTGGTCGTCACACTGCCTACTTCACAGCATTGTCATTATGGAATTCATTGCCATCTCACATCAAACAATGTTCTACGATTGGTTTATTTAAAAAACAATTGTATTCGTATTTGGTTAACTACTAGATATATATCTTTCTTCCAGTAATAATGTTTATGCCACTTTTTTCTTTACCTGTACCTGAGTTATTGTTTGTTTTTTGAATTCAATCGTTTTCCTGTTTTGTCACTGTTACTGCTAATTAAGTAATTTGTTGTACAATTTTAAACAGGAGGTCCCCCCTGCAGCCTTGTGCTTTCGGACCTCCTCCTGTATATTTACCCTGTACGATGTTCCTCTTTGTGTACTAATAACTGAAATAAACGTGAAATAAACTTGAAATAAACTATGTAGTTTAGAAGAGAGAACCCCGGCCCCACCCACCTGCCATGTTTGCGATCCTTTAACGCCGTCGCCCGAGCAAGAATTCTGTAATTAGTGTTAGTGACAATGCATTTTGGTATATGTTTACTTCACTGTGTTTTCAACCGGAGCTGTTAAGCTTTTCTTTATGGCGTTTCGCATCGACGCATTAATTATAACGAAACCGGAGCGTGGTGTTCCTCCTCTAGACCATTTGCTTCGCTCTCACAGTACACGCGCGCCGATTTCTCCGTCATGGAATGGAATAACTGCGATGGATGAGGGAACGGGTTCAGAGAAAGAAGAATAAAGAGATGAAATGAGAAAGAGAGAATTCCTTGGCGAAAACTCATAATCTCTCTCCGCGTGATGGTGAATAACGGTCGCGCCCACGCCAAGAACACGTCTTTTTTTTCGCCTCCAAGTTTTTTTTTTCCTTTTCATAGTTAGCTTGGCACACACGTCTGTGTTTTATTTTTATCTTCTCATAACCTACCCGCACTTTAAGGGGAGATGCTACTCGAAAAAAAGTTTCTTTAATCTGTAGCCTAGGGAAATGAAATTTTTGCTGTATACATAGGCTTTTATGCTGATTTCAAATTTGTAATCAGTTTTATAGTAAGTTGCGTAGTTTTCATTTTGTACCATGACAATGTGTAAAATATAGTTCTTTTTGTACACACTTTTTTGCCACTAAATTCTTATGGTTGTGAGCCATTAATGGCTCATAATGCTCCACATTAACTGTAGAATGCAAATAACTAACTAAATAGTGCGTATAAGACATTTTAATGGACAAGGAAAATTATAATGTGAGAAGTATTAGAATGCTCAGACAATACTAATTGCTTACTCTAGGTTTGTAATAAATACGTAGGTGATATCAAGTTTTAAAGGAGATACTTGCACTCTTCACATGTTAAGGAATATGTGGGCAATATTTCATTTCGATGTGGCTATCAGAAGTACCAAAAGCATGATGTCAAAACTCAAGAAGTTGCCCAAAATTGTATCTCGTGAAAAACGCATTTTTAAGGTATAAGTGAAAGCTCACCTATGCGGCAAAGATATGTTTTTTTTAAAATGATTTCTTCCATCATGAAAGCTTGGGAATCATGGTTATTTTGAGCGTGTGGCTTTGGTGAACTGCTCATGCGAAATGCAATGGCAAGCAGCCAGGTGACAATTTCCAGGGGACTCTAAAAAATGAGCTCTTTTTAGTTTTTAGTAGCCACCTCGTGCTCTTTGAAAGCGGTTTTATCCTACTTCGAGTTTAATTACAATCTTCAATTTTTTTTTGTCGTGAAAGTAGAGAAACTAAACTTGTGAAAGCAAATAAAAAACAAAAAATATGTAATTTTGGGAAAAAAACTTGCATTTTTCGACTTGCATCTCCCCTTAAGTGCAGTCCCTTTTCAGGGCTAACAATCATTAAATAGAGGGTGAGGAGAGATGTGGGAATGAGCGGGATGAAAAGGATGAGGAAAGAGACTAATGAATAGCGTAAAAAGAAAGAAAAGGAGAGAAATGGAGGGAGAGAAAGGGAAGAAAAACAAAAGGAGAAAGAAACACAGAGAAAATCAAAGAAGGACCGAGAACTATATAAAGAGAAAGAGATAGAAAGAGGATGCGAGAAATAGAGAGAGAGAAACGAAAGGGAAGGAAGTGAAAGGAAGATTGAAACAACGAGAAAGAGTATATACAAAGAGAAATAGAGAAATAGAAAAAAACATGTAAAAATAGAGGAGAAAAAGAAAAATTACACCATCTCCCACTAAAGGGAACCATGAGGGGATGCGAAGCAGCGTTGGGGGGTGCACACCAAGTTTCCGTTTACGTTCACTCAGCCGTAAACGCCAAGCGTCGGCGTCGAGCTACCGCTTCCGCTAAAGAGAGACAACGCGAGTCTGCGGCGAGGGTAGCGAGGCTTTCGAGACAACTGAAGCGTCCGGGAACCGACGGAGCGACCGCACGATTCAAGCGAGACTTCCTCGAGCGAGCGCACGCGCTTATATGAAATGGGGGAGGGAGAGGAGGGAGTGGGTTTACAGGCTGCAGCGCGGCAGTAGGAGAGGAGAGAAGGCGACCGAACCACAGTGTACTAGAACACTGTAACCGAACGCCTGCGTAAACGCCCGCGTAAAGGAGGCGAGTGCGGCAGCGCGGTGGAGGAGGAGAGAAGCGACCGAACACCTGCGTAAAGGAGAAGAGTGGGAGAGAGAGTAGGCGCATGCGCAGTAAGGGTGGTCAGGCCGCACACCACTGGATTGAGCTCGGCTCTACGATGCTTCGCACCTAAAAGAAATGGAGAAAGAAAGAAAATAAAGAGAAACAAAGAAGGCCGCCCAGCTTCGCACTTCCTTCAGACTTGGATCCATAATTGCGAAGCTTCCTTAATTTTTTAAGCTTAAATTATCCGTGCAAGTGTTTTATTGTATGTCCTACGCGTACAAATATTTATTAGCACTCAAGCTCAGAGTTGCTGGGTAGCTTATTAACCACCGGAATTCTGGGAATAGAATAGATTTCGAAAGCGGCGTGCAGGCGATAAATACTGGCAGCACAGCGATCAGAATTTAAACTACCTAGGTATACAAAGTAAAGCTCGCCGTTCGGCTGTGCTTAAATATAGATAATGACTGTCTTGTAACAGTCTTATGAACGCGTTAGACAAAAGGTGCTTTCAACTTAGGCAAGAAGTTAAAAAACATATAAATGTTGCTGTAGTTAAGCGGAACTCGTGTATGCAATTTCGCTGTAATTGCGTGAGCTATTGATTTGGTCTAATTCAATTTCTCTGCAATAATTCCAAGCGGCCATTTTTTTTTTAATTTCAAAGCGCCGACAGGCTCTACACAGGAAGGACTTCAGTTGTCGCTCTTCATCCGACCGCATGTCTCCGCTAATTAAAATGCTAAGCTCATTTCTTCAATAATTGCCGTAACTGATGTTTCTAGCTATCTTAAGATGTCTGCCGCTACACATGCGTCAGTGCAGCGTCAGTGTTTCCGACAAGAAAAGAACTTTCATATCTCTGTGGCATGTAAAATAACAGTTCGTGGAAGCGACGCCAGGCGCCAATCACGGTTAGATACCTGATGGTGACTGTGTGTGTTTGGCTTGTAGCGAAGCTTTGTAACTATACAGTGGGTCGTCCTCTCCAGCGCCTTCTAGTGGGTCGCCCTCTTGAAGAGAAAGAGCAGCTCGTGCTGAGAGTCGGTCCCTGCCTTGACCCCACTGCCGCACGATTCATGGCCGATCCCCCGTGGTGGGTTGAGCCATTCCTCTAGGATCCAACCAACCAACCAACCTTGGCTGTCGCTGTCATGCATCGTCGCCGAGTGCCCGCCACCAATAAACGTCTTAACAATTTGGTGGAGAGTGCTGTGCCCTTAAAACAACTTCGGTCCGCATTCGATGCCCTTGGAGCTTCGATCCCGTACCGTGCCATCTACCATGCCCCAAGACGCCGCTCAGCAAACGCTTCCTCCTGCGCCGACGCCATGTCCCGGTGTCCCCCGCATCCGCGACCCTCCTGTCTTCACCGGCGCGGATGGCACCGACGTCGAGGACTGGCTCGCCATTTACGAACACGTGAGCGTCCCCAATAAATGGGACGAGGCAGGCAAACTCAGCAACCTGGTTTTTTCTACCTCGCGGGTGTGGCCGGCATGTGGTACAACAACCACGCATCCGATTTCCCGACTTGGTCCGCTTTTAAGACCGCCGTCGTCGACGTGTTCGGCCGTCCTACCATGCGCAAGCTGCAAGCCGAACAGCGTTTGCGTGAACGAGCACAGCAGTCCGGCGAGTCCTTCACTAGCTACATCGAGGACATCCTTGACTTGTGCAAGAAAGTGGACGCGAGCATGTCGGAGTCTGACAGAATCACGCATGTTCTCAAAGGCATCGCCGACGATGCCTTCACCATGCTCCTGGCCAAGAACCTTCGCACTGTGGCAGAGGTCATTACGCTGTGCCAAAGTTACGAGGAGCCATAGGCCATATATATATATATATATATATATATATATATATATATATATATATATATACGTAGATTATGAAGAGTCTGGCTTCGGTTGCCGTAGAACAAAATAGGAAAAATATATATACGCTTCTAAAAAACTGTTTATTGGTGACGTTTCGATCGGAGACCGATCTTCATCAAGACATATGTATATATATATATATATATATATATATATAGATATATATATAGTATTAATGAGAACTAACAGACAAAGATGCCAAGGAAAGTATAGGGGAAGCTATTAGAAGTAATTGTAATGTAATTGTGAAGAAATGAAAGTGGACGAAAAGATAACTTGCCACCGGCAGCGTCCGGCAGAGCATCGGACGCGTTATTCGAAGGTCGCAGGTTCGGATCCTGCCGGTGGCAAGTTATCTTTTCGTCCACTTTCATTTCTTCACAATTACATTACAATTACTTCTAATAGCTTCCCCTATACTTTCCTTGGCATCTTTGTCTGTTAGTTCTCATTAATACTATGTTTAACAAAGCAAACGAGCCCTTAAGTTTACAATTCCTTCCTTTATATATATATATATATATATATATATATATATATATATATATATATATATATATATATATATATATATATATATATATATATGCCAGCCAACGTTTCATGGCCTTGGTGAGTCGTTGAATAAGCCTGTTCCTGTTTTTAAGGCTTGCTGTTATTAGCATAAGCATGGCCGTTTCTAATGTTCTTCCTCCCTCAACGAAATCACTAAGTAATTTTTGGGGGGGCATTGTTTCTTTGTGTGTGTTTGTAGACTCATTGTTGGGCATTTGAAAGCGCAAATGAGCTAGAGGGCGGAAGCGTATTGATTAGCGATGTTTACCCAAATAATTTATTTTATAGCGCAAAAGTACAAAAGAAAGCAAATCAGCAGAACAAATGTTTTAAATATTCATGCTTAACAAGGAATATTAATCACATGTTTTTCTTTTACATTTATACTCCGTAGTAAAACAGCCGAGGTTTTGAATATACATTGATGCTGGTATTCAATAATATGTTATTAATACTTTTTTTAAAGCATATACTTTATTCATAGAGCACTTTTAGGACAATCATGTCAGCTACCGCTCGATTCATTGCGTGTCACGATTGTGATTGGCTTCACTGTATCCCATACAAGGCTTCAACAACCTATTTTTCAGATGGCCGTGGAGTCCGCAACTGGACCTTATTTATTTTTGCCATGATTGAGTCTCATTCAAAAGAGGAGGAAGCATTCACGTCCGCAGACGTTTCGTACGTCAGTCACGATCATTCCAAACTTACGCAACCACAAGCTTCATTTTTTTTTAATGTTTCTTGGTAGAAATAAGCATACTTTATAGCCACATTCACCGTCACGAAGGGGAAAAAAAGCACCAATAAAAATGGGGCATCCACAAGACATACGAAGCTGTGCAAATGTCATTGTGCGAGGAAACTAGATTTCTCTGTCAGTTGGGTATGCCAGTCGTACGGCACGAAATGCTTTGCATGCGCCGCGGTGGGCGCAGATTGCTAACATCAAGCTTGCAAACTTTTGAATGGCGGAGTGCATAGAGAATGGTGATGCGAAAGAGAGCGCGCGCACATTTTCAAGCTGAGCTTATTGTGTATTCCACAAGCGCCGAGGAGCGTTTCCAGGAACGCAGCTTCCTACTGAATCACCGCGTTTCCTTTTCAAGCGTAATGTACTTTTTCTTCTTTTTGTACGGCCGACATGGCTCAAGGAGCTGCCTATTTCAGAATCTACATGTGTCGTACGAGGACTGTTATGCGTTTCGTATGTCATATGAGGACTGCTAAGTGTATGACGGCTGCTATGGCATGCCAACAAGACCAGCCGGATTGGCGTGCCAGTTTAGCTAACGTATGGCCTGTACGAGTGGCGGCAACAACAACTCCAAACCTGGAACTGTTCTAGTAGCCACCTTGGTAGCTCAGTTACAGGTGTTTAACTCATTT